>CM033619.1:12633279-12848279 GCA_019453435.1 Rhinogobius similis
TCAGTGAGAAAAATTAAAGTAAAATACAAAAGTAGACACAATACTTGGATGACAAGAGGCCTGGAAAAATCATGTAGAAAGAAAAATCATCTATACAAAAAGTTTATAAACACCCTACTAAGGAAAATGAAGAGAAGTACAAGCAGTATAGAAATAGACTGACAACCATTATAAGAGAACAGAAGCAGAATTATTATAGTATACTATTGCAAAAGTATAAAACTAATATAAAGGCAACATGGAATGTAATTAAGGAGGTGATTGACCAGCATAATCCTAAACATTTTTTAACACAGATAATGAAAAATGATGGCAGAGTAATTGATCACGTACAAGAAATTGCAAATTAATTCAATAGTTTTTTTTATTAATGTGGGCCGAACTTAGCAAATCAAATACAACAAACTCATTTGAGACAGTAAATTTGGCATTGACAATAATCAAAATTCCATGTTCCTTGGAGCAGTATGTGAGAGTGATGTATTAGAGGTGGTCAGAAAATGTAAGAGTAAGACATCTACAGATTGTAATAATATTGACATGTTAGTGATCAAGAAGGTGATAAATTGTGTAGTTAAGCCTTTGACTCACATCTGCAATAGATCTTTTGCAACAGGAACATTTCCTGAGAAAATGAAGCTGGCCAAAGTGCTCCCAATTTACAAAGGTGGTGAAAAGCAATTACTAACCAACTACAGGCCAATTTTACTATTAGATCAATTTTCCAAAATATTGGAGAAATTGTTTGTCAAGCAACTGGATAGTTTTTCTCGAAAAATATAGTATATTATGTGATCAACAGTATGGGTTTCGTAGTAATAGATCAACGTCTTTAGCTGTAATGGATTTTATTGAGAATGTAACATCAGCTGTTGATAACAAAGAAGAAAGAGAAGAAAATACAATAGGCATATTCATCGATCTACTTAAAAGCATTTGATACTATTGATCATGATTTACTTTTACAGAAGTGTGATTGTTATGGGATCAGAGGTGTGGGTAATATTTGGTTAAAAAGCTACTTAAGTAATAGACTTCAATATGTAGATATAGATGGAACTGTGTCACATCAAAAAACATTATCTTGTGGTATCACAAGGCTCTGTTTTGGGGCCAAAATTATTTATTCTTTATTTAAACGACATTTGTAAAGTATCTAAATTATTGAAGTTGGTTATTTTTGCAGATGATACAAATTTATTTTTGTTCAGGACACAATGTTAATCAGTTAATCTCTACAAGCTGAAACAGAGTTGAAATTATTTAAAAAATGGTTTGATTTAAAATAAGTTATCATTGAATGAGAGGAAAACAAAATTTATGATTTTGGGTCCAGTAAGGAAGTCTCAAATGTAAAATTGTACTGGAATGGGATTGAAATAGAACAGGTTTTTGAGACAAGGTTTTTGGGAGTGATTATAGATCACCAGATTTTGCTGGAAACCACATATACAGTACATTAAGAGTAAAATATCAAAAACAGTTGGTATACTTTACAAAACAAAACCCTTATTAAATAAGAAATGTCTTGCATATACTGTATTCATCACTTGTACTTCCCTATCTGTCTTACTGCTCAGAAATCTGGGGAAATGCCTGTAAAACATACTTGGATCCAATAATCAAAACTACAAAAAGGGCACTAAGAATAATTAATAAAGCAGGATTTCGTGATCCTACTAATGAACTCTTTTTAAAATCAAAATATTAAAATTTATGGACATAGTTAAGTTAAAAATGTTGGAAATTTTGTTTCGTGCTGGGAGTAAGGACTCTTCCATAGGCGTTCAGTCTTTCTTTAAATTACGAAATAGTCGCTATAACCTCAGAGGTCGAGCTTCGGTTTGAATTGAATAAAGCAAGGACTAATGTTAGGCAAAGATGTGTGACTGTTTTAGGAATCAAACTTTGGAATGAGCTCAGTGATGAATTTAAGTTAATAAACACTCTGTCATAATTTAAAAAAACTCTAAAAAATGAAATAATTAATACATATAAATTATTGTTATAAATTAAAAGTTGTATAAGAGAGAGTGGAATTCTAAGTTTAAGATAAAACGTAGTGGATTGCTCTTTTTTTTTTTTTTTTTTTTTATGTATGTATTGTTGACTTTGTATAATATTCAGGATGGGCTTATATAAGCAATTTGCTTCAGCCCAATCCTTTTGGTTGCAAACAGATGTATTTTTTTTCTCTATTGTATATAATTTTGTTTGATATATGGACAGCCAAATAAACTCATTCATTCATTCAGAATATTAAAACGAAAAAGAAAAAACAATGGCTACATGTCACGTTTTTGTATAACTGCATAGGCTAGTTTCAGATCATGTAAATCTAGTTCACATTATGTTTACTGTTTAAAAAAGCACAGTGCGGTGCTCAGCCGTGAAGTAAAGTAAAGGAGCTTTTTGTTCTTTTAACCATTTTCTAACATTGGAGGTGCATTTAGCTTCATTCACACTAGTTTGATGAATCCCGTCAAAGCATGTAAAAACACTATTCTGAATTCCCTCGATGAGTGACGTTTTTTCGATGTGTGACGTGGCTCAGAGAATCTACTGCTCTGTTTTTAAGTCCACAAATCACTCTGAACATTACTGCCGTCTAATCACGATCATTACAACTGTGTGACTGCTCAATAACACGTCTAGCATAACAAGCAATGTGTTTGAGATTTATGTAATTACCTCTGCAGCCAGTAGATGGAGCCATAGCTAATTTACTATAGCGTCGCCCAAGGCTGTGACAAAGTGACATTGTTCTTGTAAAAACATCTTATTTTTTGTTCTACAACATGAGACGTCAAAATAAAGGTACTCTAGAGCATATTTAAGGCCAATAACAATACAAATAATGCATAATATTTGTCTTTTCGGCAAACAAACAACATTGCTTTGTTTACTGTCAGAGTAAACAACTAAAAATGTCTGAAAATGATGTAGGTATTTACTTTAATACAAGAACATCAAATTTCAAAATGTTTTAACATATGGAAATGTGTTTGCAGTGGGAGTCATATTCAATGAGCCGAGGATATTTGGAGGTGGGTAACATTATAAATTCCAGTTATGTAAAATGTATTGCTCTCAATGCTGGTGATGTACAGCCTGTTGTATTAAATGACTCAGATGATGCCACTGGTTACGGGCCCATCTTTGAGGAGGAGCCGGTGGATGTGGTCTACACCGAGGACTCTCCCGATGGCAGGATCTCCATGAACTGCAGAGCGAGAGCCAATCCTCCAGCCTCATACAGGTCATAAATACATAAAACCTCCATAAAAACCTGAGCGTGATGTCATTAGTGATGTTATAGGAAGGATTTGTGATGTTGCATTTAATGAGGTAAACATTTCAGATGGAGGGAAGTGTAGGGTGACCAGATTTTCAAAATTAAAAACTGGGACACACCCGATTTGGGGCAGTGTAACAGTAAAATTGTTAAAAGAGTGGGTAATTAAGTACATTATTATATATTTGGTCCATTCACGGCTCATTCACGACTTCAGTATATAATATCAGAAACTTCTATCGGTGCCTTTTTTGAGTTCTGATCATTTTCAAGGACAGTTTTCTCTATTTTGGCAATGTATTCCTCTCTTTATTGTTGGCGAGTATCAAATGGGTCAAAAACCGGGACAATCAGGATGTGTCTTCTGTAACAAATGAATGGTTTTGGACACATCTTCTGGGACATGGGACACAGGGCTCAAAACTGGGACTGTCCCGGATAAACAGGGACTTCTGGTCACCCTGTTGTTCAAAGAAATGACAAAATCTGTTACGGATTCAGTTACTTTGTGGCTTGAAGCTCATTCAGCTGACCACAATGCCACTGGGTTTGAATAATTGCACCACTTTTACTTTGACGGAAACATGGTTTGGTTTACTATAATTACAGATGTTTTGCATGCACCTGCAAACACTCGGATGCACGCACATGTATACACAATTACACCTACATTTGAATGCACACCATGTGACTATGTTCCCAAGTCAATGAAAATAATACATCATATTAGCTAGAAATTGTGCGGGAAAGAGAAAAAAAAGTTAGTTGTTTTAATAATGTGATTTTATTTCATTTTAAATCTAAATTCCTGTTATAATGTGTGATGTTTTTCTCTTGTTAGATGGCGGCGTGATAACTGGGAGATCAAACTGATGGAGCAGCCGGACGAGCACTACAGTCTGGTCGGAGGAAACCTGGTCATCAACAACCCACGGCAGAAGAAACATGGTGGGACTTACATCTGTGTGGCCAAAAACATCTACGGGACGGTCATCAGCAAAGAGGCCCGCGTCAAGTTTGGATGTGAGAAACTCGATCCCTTATAATGTAAAAGTAAAAGATTAAAAGGTTGCTATTAGACTGTACTTGAGCGCTGTTTAACATTTAATTTTCCTGCTTTCTTAAACTTTCTTTACTGTAAGTGGATTTAAAGGTGCCGTATTGGTCCACCATCTGCTTGTCTTTATGGAAATGTTATGACTTCGTCTGGAATGTTCCACAGTATGGCATTAAATCTGTGTGTGTTTTTTTTTCCAAGATAATTGAATGTGATGTAATTGTATGAATGTATAATTAATAGATTTAATGCAATACTGTGGAATATCCAAGGTAAAGCAATAACATTATAACATAACCTTTTTTTCTTTTTCGCATTTTTTTGTCTACACATTTCATAGTCACAGCTGTATTTATCTTTGTAGAATTTTGATATATTCTTCATCTACAGCATTAACATTAGCATTGTAAAATATTAAAAATGATTTAGTAATGTTATAAATGTAAAGTCTTTTTGTCATTCCGCTGCTTAAGATCTAGAAGAGTTTCCTCAGGACGAGAGAGAGCCAGTTTATGTGAAAGAAGGACAAGGCGCCGTTCTGCTTTGTGTCCCCCCAAAAGCCTATCCACGTACGTCCTCTTGCTTTTATTTATTATTTATGGCTTGTTCTGAATAGATTACAAAATAAAATGTTCCTTATATTTCCCTTTCCATATGGAACTGTCAAATGTGATGTCTTTTCAGAGGAGGTCACATACCGCTGGATCTACAATGAGTTCCCAGTCTTCCTGCCCACAGACAATCGCAGATTTGTGTCACAGAAAACAGGAAACCTTTACATCGCCAAAGTGGAGGCCCAGGACGCAGGGAACTACTCGTGCTTCGTGTCCAGCCCCACCATCGGAAAGAGCGTCTTCTCCAAGTTCATTCCCCTCATCCCACTACCACCTGAAGAAGGTTTGTAAATGTTTTCAATAACTGTAAGGAAACTGGTTAGCACTACTTTCTCGCAGTATACATTCTAGCTCAAGGCTCTTCAACTTAAAGTGCCTCTGACAGGTTGGACTACTCATTTATCTGAAATGTAGTTAATGTGAATATATTTGAAATTCTGCTAAAATCTTTACAAATTTTACTCCAGTTTAGCAATTTTTTTAGGTTTTCAATTTTACTTCCTTTAGCTTAGTCTTGGTTTTGTCCCGGTTTAGTCCTGGCTTAGTTCTAGTTTAGTCCTGGTTTATTTCTAGATTAGACCTGGCTCGGACCTGGTTTAAACCTAGATTAGACATGGTTTAGTCCTGGTTTAGACCTAGATTAGACATGGTTTAGTCCTGGTTTAGACCTAGATTAGACATGGTTTAGACCTGGTTTAGACCTGGCCTAGTCCTCGTTTAGTCCTGGTTTAGATCTGGCCTTGTCCTCGTTTAGTCCTGGTTTAGACCTGGCCTAGTCCTGATTTAGTTCTGGATTAGACCTGGCTTGGACCTGGTTTGGACCTGGTTTAACCTGGTTTAGTAAATTCTGGTTCAGTTCTGGATTGGCAGTTCCACAGATGTTGTTAAAGCCTTTCGTATTTACATTGTTTTTTGTATTTCAAAAGCGTTGGGTACTTTCCTTGCCCCAAGAACAAAACCATTCAAATAAATCTGGCCCTCGGTAAAAATGACGTTGAATAGTCCTGCTCTAGCTCCTGAGTCTAGAAAATAACCTTCTGATGGCGGTTGAACTGTAATTGTTTATTTTCCATGCAGGTGAAGAGAGGAAGTACCCAGCCGACATCAGGGTGAAGTTTCCAGACACCACTGCAATGTTGGCCTCTAATATCACCCTGGAATGCTTTGCTCTTGGAAAGTAAGCATTACCTGGATAGAAATAAGTGCATTGATAATATTTACACATTTATGGAGCTTTGTTTTACCATATTTTTCTAAATGTGTACATTTAGCCCAATCCCCCATATCGTGTGGAGGAAAGTGGATGCTACAGACCTTCCTGCAAACCATGAGATCAGCGAGTCGGGGGCTGTTCTTCACCTCTTTAATGTACAGTATGAGGATGTCGGAGGCTACGACTGCGAGGCCATTAACACTAAAGGGAAGGACTACCACAAAGCCTGGCTCTACGTCGAGTGTAAGTAACTAGCTGCATATCACAATGGTCGATATCAAGCCTATTCATCTTAATTTTCCCGAGTTGTGTTTTCTTTGTTTTTTCAATACAATTTCAGCAGTAGAGAGTGAAATAAACAACTTTTATGAATCATTATCGACACCAACTAACTGAAAATGTGTTTAGTTGTGCTATCATGTTTTTTTTTTAGCGATACTGGACATTGGATTCTTGCATTAAGTAGTTTCAATATGATCGTTTATCGTGATATTTTCTGTAGCAATATATCGCAGATCAAAATTTGTTCTTGTAACAGGCCTAGTGGCACGTTTTAAGAATATTTATGTAGTGTTATAGAACTGAAAGAGATGGAAAAACTATAAATGGATAATTGTATAACATCTGTACATAATTATTTGATTGTATTATAGCTGCTCCTGAATGGGCCGAAACCATCAATAACACTCAGAAAGACATTGGATCAGAACACACCATGCGCTGCGTGGCGTCTGGAAAGCCCTATCCTTTTATCCGCTGGTACAAGGACGGGTACATGGTGAGTTTAAGTATTCAAATGTACTACTATTTTATTAGGTTTTTATTGACCATATTAAGTTGGTTTTGTTTTGTCCAGTATGGAAAAGGAGAGCTGAAGTTTTCCAGTCTAACCTTTGATGACTCTGGGATGTATCAGTGCATTGCTGAGAACTACTGGGGAATTAAATACGCCAACGCTGAACTAAGGGTGATCGGTAAGTGTGCAAACAATAACATTATAATGTGTTAACTTAAGTTAAGTTTAGCATATTTATGTTGTGAGGCATGCAAACTTTTTCTGAGAGTCAATTTTCCCAATATAACAGGACGATCATTATGGTATGGTCCTGGTTTGAGCCCAATTTAGTTGTAGATCATGTTTGGTCCTTGTCTAGAACTAGATTAATTCCCAGTTAGCCCCAGTTTAGACTTAGTTTTCTTGTGGTTTGTGTTGAAGTGTGAATAAGGGCTGCAGGATTAATCGCAATCGAATCAAAATCATAAAGGCTGCAGTTTTTTAAGTACCATCATATCCTCCACAAAAGACAAAATATCCTGCCTTTTCTGCATAAAAAGTGCTGTTCCTGTAGATTTCAGTCTTTTTTCCAATCCTCGCACATCTAAAAGTGTGAACTCTAAATAGAATCTTATAATTTTTTAAACCTCTAATTGCAAATCTAATCGCAATCGCAAAACTTGTCAGAAAATGTGTCTAAAGGCTGCGTAAGATTCAAATGTAAATGTTAGATAAGATAGAACTTGTGGTGGAGAATTATTAAGGCAGCTTTTAGTACAGATAGTTACATGCAATGAAAGATATTAATAAAAATGTATATGGAATAATAAAAACATTTGTATATAACAGAAACTATCAAAAGATATTCTGGTGCACTATATAAGCCCAAGATACACTATTGTGGTGTTGATAAAAAAGGTTATTGTACGTCTTACTACACAAAGATAATTAAGAGTCCTGTTTCAGAAAGACAGTATATAAACTTTCTGTTCTTCCTTTTAAGCCTGCGCCCCGACATTCCAGTTTAACCCGGTGAAGAAGCAGCTGTTAGGGGCTAAAGATGGCCGTGTGCTGATCGAGTGTAAACCCAGAGCGGCTCCCAGACCACGCTTCACCTGGACCAAGGGCAAAGAACTGCTCTTCAACAACTCACGGTCACAAAGACTATTCTGTACACAAACATAAACAGCAGCACCACAGTGGGCGTGTACCTAACGACGCTATGTATGCATTTCTCTGCAGTATTTCTATCATGTTCGATGGGACGCTGGAGATACTCAACGCCACTAAAAATGACGAAGGATTCTACACCTGCTTTGCTGAAAACGACCGAGGAAAAGGCAACAGCACGGGGTATCTCACTATCACAGGTCGGTCTATTAAAAAATAACAACATATTGGTTCAGAAACTTTGAGCTCCTTCTAAGGGTGTAGTTTTACCCTGAGAAAGGACTAATCTAGCTCAGGGCAGTCGAAACGCCACAACTAACAGTGTCTACCGTGTTGACTTCATGAGAGATTTACAGTCATATTTTTGATGAAGAAAATAAGGGCGCGCACATGAATACTCACCTGAATAAACTTTTATGTTGACACTGAAAAATCTGTAGAAAGCGCTTTCCAATAATTAGATACATTTTCATTCAATAAAACAATGCTACTACTTTTCATTTCTATCAAAAACAGGCAGAGCTAATTTCTAAAAACAAAAACTAAGTACATCAGAATCAATTTTTTTATCACTGCCATAGCAATTAAGTATTCAAAAGACCATTGTATAAGAACACTAAAAATAAGACATACAGAGACAAACAAAGAGGCGAGTAAATATGGAAAAACAAAGAATCAGAACCAGAAAGGTTTTTATTGCCATTGACTAGTAACTTGCTTTGGCGGTAAGGTGCAACATACAACAATGTATAATAATAATAATTGTAATTGTATCCAAAGCAAATTCCTAGTTCATGAATTTGGTTAGAAGAAGAAGATGGTTAGTGTGGATGAGTTACTATGTATTTAAATACTTTATATATTTTCTACATAGTCTTTTTGGTCTCTCTTTCATTATTTTTTGTGAAACGTCCTCAAAATGGCATTCATATCGGACAAATGTGAATGTAGAATGCGATAATATCATGCTCATCAAAAAGAATTAACTTGAGCTTAACCTTCAACAAAATGAGTAGTTTGTCTGGCCCCTGTCGCTCTTCAGTAATACAGACCTGAAGAATGTTGTATCATTTGAAACCGGCTTTATAAAACAACAATATTTTTGGAGATTAAGACAAATCTAGTTGCTTGCTTGTTCATTTATCTTTGCTTTCTCTGGTCCTTCCAGAGGCCACCAGTCTGACAATGGTGCCTGAGGACACAGAGGTGCGAGTGGGGGAGGACATCGTTCTGAGATGTGCTGCTTCCTATGACCCCATGTTGGACATCACCTTCGTCTGGTCCATAGACTTCAGGGTCATTGACTTCAGCTTGGAGTGGGAGCACTATGAACGTGTCATGGTACAGAGCATTTCATTTGTTTGTCCGGACGGTAAAATAAATGATTGTATGACGTGGACATTTTATAACCGTGTGTATAACCGTTTTTCTCTGCCTCTCATTTCTTTCTGTTCCTCATTGTTCATCAGATAGAGGATGGAATTGGAGACCTGAGGATAAAGAATGTCCAGGTGTGGCATAGGGGGCGCTATTCTTGCACTGCACAGACCGTGGTAGACAGTGAATCTGCATATGCTGATCTTAAAGTTGTTGGTGGGTATTACTTATTATTTGCAGGCTTTTAATACACAGACAAATCTAATTTTTAACGTCACAGAAATATAGCTTCCACATCAAAATGGAACTGATGCCCAATTTAAGACCTGTTTTTGTCCCACAACTATTATACTTTTAAAATCTGCTTAAAGAGATGAGTTGACAAGCAAAAAAAAAACCAAAAACATAGTCATATCTCCATTTATGTCATTCAGTTTCCTTTATATGAATTTATGTCACCACGAGAAAAATATCCAAAGTGGCAATCTGTAGTTTAGTGCACTTTTATGAGTACTTGGCCTAGGGCTGTTAAAAATAATTGTCCTATAATAAACTATTTTAATAATCATTAAATCGGAGCATGAACAGACTGCAATATATGCCATTTTCTGTCAAAACAGGATTTATAATAAAGACGGCACTTTTTTTCAATTAAATAGCAAAAAGAGAGATATTTTGTATTTTTATTTAATATAATCCCAGCTTGTAAATATTCTCTATCATTACACCGCCATTTGACACATTTTACCCTAAACTAGTTATATTTTATATTTAAGAAATGATCGTTAGACTATTAGTTGACTACTTAAATAATAGTTTGCTGCAGCCGCACTTACAAAAAGGCACCGACACAGCTAAATTCAACAATCAATTATCAATTAAACTTTATATATTTGTCTGTTTGAGTTGACAAGCATTGTTCTCTATAATTTATCATCAGTTTGTGAATAGCCTGGACATTCTGACTCTTTAGACCTCTTTCACAGGCAAACCGGGTCCTCCTGGTGTGATCAGGATTGAGGAGATTGGAGACACGTGGGTGAAGCTCGTGTGGACCAAAGGAGCAGAACATAACAGTCCCATCACACACTACACCGTCCAGACCAGGTTCTTCTGGGCTCTGTACGAGGACGACTGGAGAGACGCCATGACCTGTAAGTACCTCAGTCAGCCAGAAGAGGGCTCACTCACAGCTCACATTGTGCTTCCTTGCCTATGCTTTTTTAGCTGGTTTTGTTTTGTGTAACTTTTCTCCATGTAGATGTTTTTGCATTGCCTGGAATGTTCCCTAGAATGCAGTCAAACGCATTAATCCCTGTGTTTTTATCCACAAAGCTGATCTGAAACTTTGCCGTCTTGCATCACCTGGTTGTTTGCACGAAGATACGTATGTTTAATATCATTTTGTGGAACATAATCAGACAAGCAATTTCAAAACATAACAAAACATGTTTGGAGAAAAGTTATACGCTTTTTAAAAATGTTTTACATTTTTTTAACTAAATTAACAAAACTACATTTTTTGTTTTTTGGTCAGTTTGCTCTCTCAACATGTAGGCTTTCATGTGGAAACAACAAACTTGTCCAATCTGCTCTTAAAAATGTTTTATTATTTCATTTAATCCATTTCATCTGGGACATTGTAAATTCAAAGGCTGTTTTCTTAAAGTGTACTTTTCTCCCCCTCGGGACATAAAGATTGCCACTTAAAGTAGCTCCTGTACACAACAAACTTTACAATCTTGGACTCAACAAGATTTTGACAAAATATACAGAGGGATTTTTTTTATATCTAATTCTAAAACTGATTTATTAAAATTTTAAGTTTAAAAAAATGAGGCAAAATTTGAATTTTTAGGACAGTTTTAAGTCCAATCTAGTTTACTCAAAAACTAAATAAGAAATCCAAAATCCCCTCTGTAAAGTTTTTGTAACTAATACATGAACCAAGAAATTTAAGGCTGGTTCGGTCCATTTTTCAGATTTAAATGTCCCAAATATGTGTAATTTTGGAAGTTTTCAAAAGATTTTTTCCTATTAACCTGCATATTTTCCTGTGTGTCACCTTAAAGATGAGCACAGATACACTTTTATGCCACAACAATTGAAACACTGTTCGGAAATTTCTGTCTATATGAGTTTTGCTTATTAGTTATGTTTATATACTTATGCTATGGGAAAAGCTGTAAACATTGCATGGCACATCTCTATAATATATATCGGGATTGGATCTTTTTACCAAATTATGAGAATTGTCAGGTATTATTGTTCAACCTTAATGATTTAATTGCCACTTGTACCCATAGCCCCCACACTGATTGATGGCTCGCTGGAGAAGGCTGATGTGACAGACCTTTATCCCTGGATGGAGTACCAGTTCAGAATCATAGCCCACAATGAGTACGGAGCCGGAGAGGCCAGTATCCCCTCACTCAAGATCAAGACCTGGGACGCAGGTGAGCACAAAGTAATAACACAAAATACATAGTGCAATAAAACTACACACACAAGCTGATGACGAAATGAAATCAACTATACGGCAAAATAAGGTTGAGTTCTCTCAATTGGACAAATGAGTGAATACATTTCACCACTCATCCAAGAAGCTTCTTCAGTTCTGCCACAGCTCTGGGGGGTTGCCTTAAATATTTCTTTGAAGGAAAAAGAAAACTTAAGTGAAACATAGTTATTTACAGTAAGGAGTTTCTGTTAGTTAAAGTATTTGGCATTTTTCATATTGTTTTTAGCCTTTACATCTGCTCTTGGGTGTCTTCAGTTTGACATGTCATGTTTTAGAACTAAAAATAAAATGCTTTTACAAAGAAAAACATAACTTTATCACTGCCTCTGGAGATGCCATTTTGACTTAGCTGTGGCTCCATCTACTGGCTGTAGAGGCAATTACACACATGTAAATACTGTATGTATCCATAATGCATTGCAGTATGCAGTGGATCTGACAAAGTTATAGTTACTCTGATTGGACAAAAGAAATGTCCAGAGCGATTTAAAGACTTTAAACAGCAAAAGATTCTGGGATGACGTCAACGATCTACGTCACACATCGAAGGAGTTCAGAACGCAGTGTTGGAGAGAGAGAGAGGATTTTCAATGGAGTATTTATCAAACAAACGTGAATCAAGTTAAACGCTACTCCAGGTATGTTTTTCATGACAGTACAATGTTAGAACATGGATAAAAGCTCAAAAAAGTCAACTTTGCATAACATTTGTCTTTTAAGTCCACTGAGCTACCCTTTTAAACTGCCTGAGTTGTATTTTGCATAATTTGTGTATAATGTACATACTACGTCAATTGTATGCAGCCCGTATTTTTATCTGTTTATTTATCAAACATTTTATTAGCATTTTTTAAATGTATGTATTTTTTCAGCTCCTGTTGTGTCCCCTGCTGATGTTGCTGGTTATGGAGGAAGAAATGGAGAGATTGTCATTACATGGACAGTACGTACCTTTTCTTACTTTTATCTTTATCGTTTTGAATCATTTAAACTGTATCGTGAACCAGTCACAAAGGATCATGAACCACTGAAGCTTTTAAAATTGCAAGCATAAGAAACTGTGAAGGATTGCCATGAAAGACCAGCATGCGAACTTAACAGATATCTCACCACATTAGCACAGAGTTGAATCATTAAGCCATTATGTATTCACTTTTATCATTTAATTCCCAGCCTGTGCAGCCCTGGTATTTCTATGGGAAGAAGTTTGGCTACATCTTGGCGTTCAAGCCTCACAACGCGTACGACTGGTGGTACGAGACCATTTCAGACCCAGAGACCAGGAGGCACGTCCACCGGGACTCCTACTTCATTCCCACTGACGAGGACTTTCAAGTGCGAGAGTTCCAGGTCAAAATCAAGTGTTTTAATGTGAAAGGAGACGGCCCCTACAGCCTCACCAAGATCATCTACTATCCACGAGACGGTGAGGGTTATATGACTGTGTGTGTTGATCCGGGAGCCAGCCCTAATTGTCTACCTTTTTCCTACTGTTATTTTTCTTAGTGTATACCGCGGGCCATTACCAGTTCGGGTCTTTTGTTTCAACTCAATCCCCAAAACTCCTTTATTGAACTAAGCCTCTGACTGAATTTTGTGAGTGAGAAAAGAGTAAAAAGTGGTGCTACAGTTACAGGAACAAAATCTTGGAACAAAGACTACTACAGTGATCCCTCGTTTATCGCGGGAGTTGCGTTCCAAAAATAACACGCGAAAAGTGAAATCCGTGAAGTAGTCACAGCTTTATTTTTTATTATTTTACAATGCAATACTGAACTATGGAATGAAACCAAAAATCAAAACCTGTTTTAAAGCCCAAAATTTGTTTAAAACAATAATTTTAATATAGTAATACAAGGTTGGAAACATTGTCACTCGCGTATTTCACAGTCTGTGCCTCTTCGTCCTGACTCCGCTCCACTGTAGCCTCTGTTTCTACTGAAGACGCACGACTCTTTCTTTAGTTGTTGCCGCTCTTTCTTTTTCTGAGCAAGAAGATTTTTTTAAACGGATACGCCATCTTCGATTATATTTGAGAACAGCAACGAACGACTTGTCAAAGGGTCCCGTTCTTGTGCGTGCGCTGAAGTTCGGTGGATGCACTGTAAAAATATCCACACTGTAAAAAAATCCGTGAAGCAGCGAAGCCGTGAAAGATGAAACGCGATATAGCGAGGGATCACTGTAACATAATGTGGAATACAGAAATAGAACATTATAGGGGTTTATGCATCAGTTTCCAATTATTACACAATTTATTGTGGAAAAAACAGTTACACTGTGACACCAGGGTATGGCATTGCTGTCCCCAATTCATTAGCTTCAAATTAAGCCCAGAACTGCATCTCAAAACACTTCATCTGCTGTAACAGACTTCATTTTCCATATTCTTCCAAACCGATGTGTAGAATTCTCATTCATTTGTCAATAGAAAGCCTAAGAGCCATTCAAGATTCAGGAATGTGCACACAAAAGTCCACACATTGGAAGTCAGGGCTTTCAGAGGTTCAAGTAAAAACAGGTTAAAAAGTGCTTTTGAAACACATCCAATACATACAGTACACTTCAAGTAGGCCCATAAAAGCAGCAGTGAGGCGTACCAATCGCATCAGTGAAAAATATACATTCATTAAATAAATATAAATATTCAATGGGAAGTTCCTGATTACAGGAAAATAAATCTTCATGGATTTGCTTCAAACTTGGCACCGTTGATGTTTAAATGTAAAATATTTTATAAATGTTAGTATTTTATCGTTTTTAATGTTTAGAAATAATAATAGTTAGAAAGACAGCAAAAAGATAGCAAAAAAATTATGCAGGAGGGGGCTGGCTCCCATACTATATTGTGTTTTAGTCCATAATTTACAAAAACCATTAAGTTTTTTTTATTTTCTAGTTTTGCAACTCCTATTATTTGATTTATATTATTTTGGATCGACTGTCTAGACTGCAATTTGTATACAATTTGTTCTATAATGTGTGCAGTCCCAATCGAGCCCCCGACAGACGTGTACGCGCGGCCCGTGTCCTCCACAGAGGCGCTGGTGTGGTGGCTGCCGGTGGTGGACACTGGGACCGGCCTGCAGCAGTACATCGAGGGGTACCAGGTCAAATACTGGAGGAAGTACGACGACCCCGAGCCAGGGGCCAACCGAATATTTGTCTCGGCTAACGTCAATCAAACCCGACTGGAGAACATGCTGCCGGACTCCCACTACCTCATCGAGGTCCGAGCGTTCAACGGAGCGGGACTGGGACCTCCGGGCGAGCACTGTGAGATGTTCACCAAAAGAGCACGTAAGGACAGGGAGATCATGGGGGTGCAAAGTCTAATTGGCCGTATATATTTATAAGGAAAAGTTTAGTTTGACCTTGATTTCACACGAGTTTTAAGGCAGGTATGGGCAAACTTTTTGACTCAGGGGCCACCTGGGGCCGGACCATTTACAGTTTGGATGTTGTTAACTACAGTTTATTATACACATACTATTACGCATAGACTTAATGCCTAAAATGCACAAAAAACTACAACAGAATATCAAAAATAATTATATTTATTTCTTGGGAACAATGCTGTTGGTCACTCTTTTTATCCAATGCATCAAAGTTTGGTGTTATTCTAGTGGGGGCTATTCTCAAAACTGATCTTAAATGAACTGAAGCAACTGCAGTCTCAGACAGCTATAAAATGACAAATGTGCCATACTTAACTCATGAAAAAATGTATTAAATACTTTGTGGGCCGTATAAAAATGCTAAAAGGGACGCATCTGGCCCCCGGGCCTTAGTTTGCCCCCCTCTGTTTTAAGGGAAGGCTTACTTAGAATACAAGGCTTACTTAGAATACGCTACACCTTTTCGGTCCCTCTACATGTCGAGTGTTAGTGTTTCTTGAATAATGTCCAGACATACCTTTGACAGAAATAAATGAATCTAACTAACTTTCATAATAACCTGTCAGAAACAAACTTGAATCTTAAATAAGTAAGAAGACAAAGGAAGTGCTATAAATTCTGTTAAGTGAAAAGCAGGTTTATGGTTAATGAAAATGTGTCAGTTTGTAGTTTGGGTTTTCATAAATTTAATTGCACTTAATCTGTTTAGGCGATTTAAGCATAGGCACATTTTGTTCGCCCTCAGGCTTCTTGCTGAATTGGTCCAAGTTGTCATAATGACTTTACCATCATAAACTCAATAATAACATATATTGATTACCCTGATTCCAGTCTGTATAAAGTTGTGGTGGCCTCATGTAGCCTCTGCCAAACCCACAACTTGAATGAAAAATGTGTGGACACTCTTGTTTTACTTTAGGGCTTAGATGTTTGTTCTTCATGGTATAAAGTTAGAGATGTCACAATGTCACATTTTAGTGTTATGATTACTGTGAGAAGAAACATCACGATTTTCTGATTATTCACGATTGTTGGCACTTTGACCAAACAACAATGATATCCTTAATTCGCTCTCATTTAGGGCTGCACAATCAATTACAATCGAATCAAAATCGCAATTTTAAGCAACACAACCAGCAAATCGTAAAAGTTGCAATTTTTGAAGTACCATGCACAAACATTGTCTGAAACTGTTTTCTTTTATTGTCATATCATAAGTCTTTTTTTTTTTTTTTTTTGAGTCTTTTAGTCAGTTAATCTGGACGCATTGAAAATGTTAACTTTGAACATAAATTGCAAATCTAATCGTAATACTTTTCAGAAAAATCACAAGTAGATTTTTTTTCCCAAGTGGTGCAGCCCTATTACCATTACTTCCTAAAAGAAACAGTAATGCTATTTGCACGAAAACAACCTGATAAAAAAGTACTTTACATTTAATTTTACTTTTTTGGAATATATACTGAACTGAAATTACTCATTGGTTCTGCCTGCGATTCAAACATTTTTTTCAGTTTTTATGATACTTATGTTTTTATATTGTGATCTGAATAATCACGATCACTGATTAACTGAATAATCTTTACAATCCTTAGAATAAAATCCCTGAAAAGCCAGTGTAAATATTAACACTCTCATACTTCACACAGTAATTATTCACAGATGGAAGTGGGTGATGATAGACTTCACATTGATGGAGAGAATTGCGATCATTAATCGACCTCTTCCTCTTGTGCAGCGCCGCCCGAGGCTCCCAGAATGTGGCGCTGGATCTCCTGGACTGGAATGTGGCTGTACGTCTGGTGGGATCACGTCACGTACGACATTTTTGGAAACTACTCCTTCCCCCTCTATTACAAGGTAATAATATACATTTACTGTTGAACTGTTTCCAATTGTTAGACATTTAACCATTCTTTCTTTTGTTTTGTTTTAGGTTTTGTTCAGGAAGACAGGCTACATCTACGGGAAAGTGTACGTCACAGGTTGGCACTTCATGGACTTTCCGATGCCTCAACTCGGAGATTATGAGCTTTTGGTGCGTGGACGTTATGAAGGAGGCGATGGCCCTGTCAGAATGATTCACCTCTTAGGTAAACTTTTAATAAATTATGTGAAGTGTGATAAAATGCTGAAAGAAAATATAGAAAATAAACACAATAATTCCTCCTAACACAATAACCCTGGAGTAAGAAGTTAGAAAAACTAAATGGCAATAAATAAATAGCAGAATAAAACACTTAGATGTGATTTTCTATCTATAATGAGCTCAAATCTTGTTGTAGGACAGAAAAACAACAAAAACTCCTCCAGTGCAAAGAAAAAGTAACCACAATCAATACTGACCCCCCAAAAGTTATTGCTCCATCTGTCATTTAATGAACGATAAGTCGATTCAGCAGTTTTCATGACAGACCTCAAATTAAAAGAGCAAGCGACTTCAGATTAAGGTGCAATGATTATATTAACAGCCAACTTGTCAGCAAATTATTACTTTTTTAAAATATATGTTTTTATCTATTTCAGTTAGGTTGTTAAGCAATTAATTAGATTGCACCTTTAAGTTATTATTATTCTTTTATTTAAATGTAATTTAAAAATATATATCTTATATAAATTATGTATCTAAATGCAATAAAGATTTTACTATTGAAGACATTTATGGTGAGAACAGTCACAATAACTAAAAAAATAAAATAATATATATTTACTTTTGCGACAGCAAACAATGCTCTCTTTATAGCATATTTATTTATTTATTTATTTATTAATACATCTGTTTTTCTTGCATGGCATGGATTAGTGTGTGTTGTCTCTATAACATTTACCAATCAATACAATTTGATGATTGATTATTTAAACACAGTGTTGCGAAATAACTAAAACCATGAACAAAAAATGTGTTCAGATACTAATTCTTTCATTTGGTGATATTTAGAGTACAGTTACTTCTCTTTTCAATTTTAATACATACAACACAGATCAGAGCAAGACCAGAGAGAGAACAGTAGACAAAAAATTAAAAACAAATAAGATAAAATATAACTACTACTACAACTACTACTACTTCTACTACTTCTACTACTACTACTAATAAAGTTTAAATTTCAGTCCGAATATAATGTTTTGCCATCAAATGTAATGTGGGCAAAGTGAGTGTAGAAAAAACGATAACACTGCTCTTGGTGAATGCAACAGTCACTTTTCCTTCTCTCATCAATGATAAATAAATAAATGCATAACAAACAGCAACAAATATATTGCAATGTCATGTTTTTTTTTACTCTATAATACATTTCAATTCAAAATAAAAGTATTCCAAGTATTCAGAAGACAGCACACTGATCGGACCATGTAACCAAATATGTTAGTCACCATTAATTAAATTCGTAGTACTCAAAAAATATAAACATTTGAATTTGAAACCAATTGTGTGTTATTTTCTTCTTCAGGTGCAGCGACCATGACCACGCCCACTCTGAGCACGGTGCCTTTGCTGCTCCTGGCCCTGTGCATCGTAAGATTGCACGTTTGAACCACGTGGCCCTCAGCGGTGTTTAATCAGCGCAGGAACATGAGCAAAACACATCCGAATTTTGTCCTTCAACACTCAAGACGTAGAAGATAATTCCACATTATCCGCTGCTATTGTTTCAGGCACTGTGTCAAGGCAGTGTTTTCATCAACTCTTAGTCACAAAACTTGTAAAATACCATCTACATTTCACCCATACCATCTGTAAGCTGAACAAACAGGGTCAGTTAGGAATATATTATAAACTTATTGTAATAAAATCTAATCATAATGACAAATTCTGTAGTATTGTAAATTTTTGTGATGATTCCGGAGTTAGATTAAGAATCACTTACAAAAGAACAATACAATGACAAATTCTGTAGTATTGTAAATTTTTGTGATGATTCCGGAGTTAGATTAAGAATCACTTACAAAAGAACAATACAGCTTAACCATTTATTTATTGATTTGTCTATTTATTTGCGTGTTTATCACATCTACAAATGCAGGCTTTTATGTCTCATTGAATAAATAAACTACACCAAATCAGCTAAATGTTTGTTATGTGTTAATTCTCAGTCACATTTTTTTGCTGTGGAAGAAGGATTACATTTTATAAAAGTACATATACAGGAGAAAAATATACATAAAATACTCAAGTAAAAGTGTACGTAACATATAACAAATCTATTAAAGTACCTGTTTAAAAATGTAAAAAAGTAAAATATATCACACTGATTTTGAGATTGTTAAACATTAAATATAGTGATTTTGAGTAAGAATAATGCAAATACAAATCCAATCAATTTTTCTTCTGACTTTTATGTGTATATTTGTGTTTGCTCAACGCTCAGGCTGGAATTAAAAGCAGAATTTCACAATGAACGTGCTAAAAATACCTTTTCAAACCAAATGAAAAGTACTTTCTACTTTTCAGTCCAATTCAAAATGTTGTGGAGCAGAAAATACAGATACCTGCTCTCAAATGTAAATGTGAAGTAAAAATAAAAAGTATCTACTGTAAAATGTACTTAAGTGAAGCACAGATACCTAAACATTTGCTTTTGTTCTTACACTGCTTTCCACCACTGCTAATATATTTTACACAATGTCTATTTTAAATGAAGACAAAAGCATGACATAAAAGCTGAATCTGCCATGCATTTTCAGTAAACCTCCCAAGCTGAAAAGTTTGACGTTCTTTTCTCATTCATTCATTCATTCATTGTAAAAAAGCTACAGACATATGCTATACATTGTTGGAAAACGTGTATTGCAATCATTTCGTGCCACAGTGTAACTAAAAAGATCAATACAGGGCAAAATGAGCACAAAACTATAAAAAATATTTTTTATCTTTATTCAGACTACAGGTGTCCAATCATGGGTTTGCTGGTCTACTTTTGTCCCAAAAAAATCTAAATTTCCAGAATATACATACATATGTTCTGTCAAGTACTCGATGTCTCAAAAAAAAAAACAATTTAACAATAATAAATATTTAAAAAATCATGATAAAAAGAGCAAAAATGATTTCTTCCAACATTTTAAGACCAAACAAAGGTGCTTCGTAAACAAAATATTTAAATTCCAAATATATTATGGCAGAATTGCGAGGCCTGCCTTGAAATGTCCACCTGAACTGTAATACATTTGTTACTACAGAAGATGGCAGTATAGCTTTATCGCAACATCTTTGTAGTAATGAATCCAGGTCTGTCTGGCCTCTTTTAGCTTCACAGTAAGAATGTTTTTTTACCTCATGTATTTTGTAATTTGCTGTATGTGGCTGTAATAACATTGTGGAAAAAGCCTCCATCTCTGCACAACAAAAGGCATGTATCTTTCAGAGAGAGCACTATCTGTCCCAGTCTTTTATCTGCTCTCCATTACCAATATTCCTCTCATAATATTACCTCGCCTTCAAGTAAATTGCAGAGAAAGCCGAAAAGCCTATATACAGTACGATATCATATCATTCAAACACAGCACGCACAGATGCACCGAGCGGGAAAGGGAAGTGCTTTTCTTTTGTGGAGGCGGATATTGAAGTAACACCATTTGTTGTTTATACTCCATTCGTCTTGTGTTTATTCATGTGCTCATTTCAGCTCCTCTCTGAACCAAATGACCAAATGTTACTTGAGTTTTTTACTTTACTGTCGAGAGTTTTGGGAGGAAGTTTGAAAAGTGCACCCTTTCTGATAACATTTCAGAAAGCCTTTTAACAAATGTTATTTTGATTTTACCTTAGCAACAAAGAGACAGACAGTGCCATCAAGAAAGAAAGTTAATAGTGGCAAGTTCCAATATTAAAGGTGAACTATGGTCCAAAATTTTTTTTTTTTTTTTTTTTTTTTTTTTTTTACCATTACCGATATCCGATATTTGAATTTAATGTCAATTTATTTTTGTTTTCTCAGTGGGCCACAGGTAGAAAGCAGTTTAAATAAACAATGTTCAAGAGCATTTAGCAAATGGATAGGTGACTTTATTGGTACCTGTAGTGGATTTAGTTTACGGCGTTACACTAAACAGTTCACAGAAACATCAGACACACAGGTTCCACGTTCCTGCATGAAACTCACTCAGACTGAACTCATTTTCAGCTTGTGTAAATTGGTTATTTGTTTATTTTTTTTTAAGTTGAATACGAAATAGTTTGTTTTCACATGGAAATACGCCATGTGTAAAAACTACCAAATTTGCACATTTTTGGGACATTTCAATCTGAAAAATTGACAGGTTTGAATTTTTTGGTTAATTTTAAACTTGATCTAACTGAAAATTGGCCAAAAAGTTCACATTCAGCCTCATTTGTGTACTTCAAACTTTAATAAATCAGGCTAAGAATTACACATCCACAAATCCTTGTTCAGTCAGATTGTACAGCTGGGTGTGTGTAGGAGCTTCTTTAAAGGTCCCATATTCTGCTATTTTGCCCTTTACACAGTCTATTCTAAGGGCTTTGTTGATAAAATTTTACGTTGTGCAATATCCATAACATAACAGTTTCCAAAAAACACCCATTTCTTGGACTGGCCCCCCTCCTTGCAAAAGCAAACGGCTCACTCTGAGATCTGACCCCCCCCCGAACAGAGAGCAGGCTGCTCCCCCGCCCAACTCGCGCGCCTCCCCCCGCCCAACTCGTGCCGAAGCCTAGAGCGGAGATAGTGCGCATCGCGCCGTGTTACTCCGGTAAACAGCGATACACAAACACGGGAATAAACCTTTTATCCGTCCTGGCGGTGCCTCGCGTGCTGAGTCCTCGTCCTGGATCTGACCTGGAGTTTGCCGTGCTCCAGTACCTCGACGACGCGACGTTGCCATTTGGTAAATAACAAGCTAACTCTTCGATCTATGCCATTATCCATCGTGTAATTACTGTGTAGCATTAGCATTAGCTGTTTTTATTCTGCGGCTGCGCGCTTCCCGGAGGCATGGCTTAAACACCGCGTCATCCATGGGATGAGCCCCCGTCTGCCTGCTCAGCCGAGGGGGACAAAAAAGACAGTTCTCTAGCGAAAGCATGCGGGAATCAATCAAAAAACCACTTTGGGCACACATACGAGGCCCAAATAGCACTGTAGGAAGGTTAAAACCTCTGAAAAGTCGATTTTGCATGTTATGGGACCTTTAAGTTCTGATCTTGATGCCACTGTGAATGAAAATGCACTTAAAACAAAAACAGCCTTTGAAGTTACAATGTCCCAGAGAAATCAGATCAAGTGAATTAAATGAAGTAATAAAACATCTTTAGGAGCAGATCGCACAAGTTTGTGGGTTCCACTTGAAAGTACAGCAAACTGACCAAAAAAATAAAAATTGAAGAAAAAAAAGGGTTTTGCCTGTAATGTCTCACTTTAAAATGTACAATTGTGGAGGGAACAAAACTCTTTCTACATTGTTTAGGGCCCTTGAGCCTTTGGCCTGAGAGCGGGTGTGAGTCAGAGCTGCTGATACAGTTCTGCCCATGTTCAGCTGTGACTCCGATCAGCCGCCTTCACCACTCTATGATCTGACTCTGTTCTCGTCCTTCATGAGAGTCAGCCTTCCAAACTATCACCATGCCACAAGAGAAAAGACATTACAGATTCTGTAAAGGCGCGATAAAAGAACATGGTAGAGCCAGTGTGAAAGTGTGACAGCATCTGAACCTCTCACAGACGGCGTCACACTTTGCCTCAGAGTTTGGGGAGCTGAACTTTGCTGCTGTGGCTGGTAAATGATACATGCTGATACCGATATTTACATTCTAAAATCCATAGCAAGCCCCATAAATCTATATTTAGTTGAAGAAAAGATCACAAATTTACTATTTAAGTATTTCATCTGGGATATAAAATCATTTATGGCATATTTTTTTTAAACATAGAACCATATTTTTAGGTTAAAGGGGCTGTACCTGAATTTTGCTGTTTAAACCAAAAAAATAAAAATAAAAAAACAGAATTAGTCCATGTTAGTCCAAGCAGAAGAGACCGCCTCACATTGTAGAAAAAAGAGAGACACGTTTTTAATGTGATGGGACATGGAGAGACAAGCTCTGGAAATGTAAGCTCGTACATAAAATTACAAAACTGCTCCATGATTTATGATTCTTTTTTTAATCAATTGGAACACACAGAGAGATATTGTAAGTGCAATAAATACCAACTACAAATTTGAGTGTTATCGATTGAACATGAACAGCGATTTAATGATTTTTCATGATTATTGAGACCAAACAACTGTGAAATCTTTAATTTTCTTTCACTTTCGTGGCCGAACACAGGACTATTCCCCAGCTTTATGATACTGAACGTTCTGAATCACAACATAAATGAAACGTGACAAAAGCAGGTAGATAAAAATGTACATTTAGGTCTGTTTTGTGGACTGTAGAGTTAATTAAAACACTCAATATTTCTTCAATAATGGCTGACTATTATTTTTTGGATTTAACGATTATGTTGGGACCTGAGTAATCTTAATAATTGATTAATGTAATAATCTTGACATCTCTTGTGGAAACACTTTACAACAAGCCAGAACACCCAAAATACATCTCAGCATGTTTTAACTCGCGTGAGCTGTGGTCCTCTGTTGTCCTTTATCGACTTTAGTCCTTTATTTTGGTCTTACTGATTTTAATTTAGTTTTTATGTTTTTATATATTTTATTAATAATTGTGATTTTAGGTTGAATTAATTAGTATCTTTGTATTTAGTATATACTGAGAAATGTTTTGTTTTTTGTTTTCTTACATCAGTTATGTGCAGCACTTTTTGAACAGTCTTGTTTACAAAATGTGCTCTAAAAATAAAGTGGATGGATCTCACTTTTTATTCAATTCATGTGTCAATGAAAAAGTGAGACATTCTCTGAATAAGTGGGACGAGGGACAGAGGCATAAATGGCCGTGCACCACAACCAAAAAGAGGACACCATAAGTGGATGTTTTAGCCCCAAATGTTTTCTTCTTGTCTCAGAAGGAGAAAAAAAGTATCTAAAATAATAATACAGTAACAGCTTAAATCTAGAGGTGGACAATATGTCAAAATTTAGATAATATCGTAAATGTTGTGTTGAAAATTTGCAAAATTTGAATATCAAGTACATCGTTTATAGTAAAATGGCTTCAAAAAGTAAGTAAAGTAAGTTAAAAAAATATTTCTTTTTCTTTCAAATAAAGGTATAAGGTGATATTTGCGCTTTTGTGATTCATTTTACATTGACATAAATTTGTCTGTTTCCGAGATACTCCCAAAAAAAAATTGCAATATTAATTTTTGTCAATATCTCCCGTTTTACTTAAGTCTTGGTTCCTAAACTGTACCCACTGCAAATAGACTGAGTGTACACATTATTAGAGGCGTGTTGACAGTGTGGGTAAATTATAAAAACTTGGAGATTGTGTGCGCAGCAGCATCGATCTGTTTTTAAAATATGGCCACAAACTGACAATTATAGGCCTCCTTTTAAATAATGAGAGAGACTGTATAAAAACAAACATTGATTTTTTAAAGAGATAACATAATATTAATCATTACAGAGCCTGTGCATCTGTAATACTCAGAAGAAGAAATGACACTTGCACATAATGACATGTTTATTGATCGTCCTACTTCACAGGACTTAGAATAGCCACCAATACAACCACATACACTGAATCAACACATTATTTCTTTATTTAATCTTCCCTGTTTGATCAGAAGATGCTCTGGTTCTTTCGCTTGAACCTGCCATGCTGAGAGTCATAAATAGATTTAATAACAGACTCCTGAAATCTCACCCCGGCTCACACTGACGCTGTGTGCATTTTCTCACTCTCTGTGCTCTGTGCGTGCTGTATGCACTGTATGCACTGTGTAGCTATGTTTAAATGTGTCAGCGCTGCACTTCTGTGTTGTCAATACTGAGAAACTTCTTTCCATCCTTTTGCCAAAATGCTTTTTCACATCATTTCTGGGCATAACACATGGAGAAATTGTTTTTGCATAAATCAAATATTGATTTAAAATATTAAGTATATGCATATGTTCCTGGGACTGTTTTGTCCAAATCCTCCAGGAACTAATACTTTGTCATTTTAAGGTGAGACACTACAGGTAACTTTTATTTTGTCAGTTTGTAAACAACAAACTTGTCCAATCTGTTCCTGAAGATGTTTTATTACCTCATTTAATCCACTTCGTCCATTCTCTGGGACATTGTAACTTCTTCTCCAAGAGACATAAGGGACTTAAAGTAGCTCCTGCACACACCAAACTTAACAGTCTTGGACTCAACATGATTTTCACAAGGATATTTTGATATCTAATTCTAAAACTGATGTATTGACGTTTTAAGTCAAAAAACCGAGGCAAAATTTGAATTTTTTGGATAATTTTCAGTCAAATCTAGTTAAAGAAATCCAATTCCCCTCTGTATAGTTTCTTGTAACTAATATGTGTACAAAATGAACCAAGAAATATGTCTATTATTGGCAATTTTTACACATAAAATGCCTTATTTCTAAATGAAAGCATTACATGATGAAAGACTATATTTTGTTCTTGCATTTATGTGAGTAAACTACAGGAGAAGTTT
This sequence comes from Rhinogobius similis, assembly GCA_019453435.1. Classification (NCBI taxonomy): domain Eukaryota; kingdom Metazoa; phylum Chordata; class Actinopteri; order Gobiiformes; family Gobiidae; genus Rhinogobius; species Rhinogobius similis. Next base: position 12,659,287 of record CM033619.1, read on the forward strand.
CAAATTGATATCTTTAAATTTAAGATTTTTTTCTATTCACCTGCAGTGTCTCACCTTAATGTAAATGATTGTCAATGATTAGTTAATAATTATTACAATGTATAAATGCTTTGTACATGCCTTAATATAAATTGTTACAGTTTTATTTTTGTTTGATAGTTTCTGGTGTTTCAGACAACTTTTGGTACAGTATGTATCTATATTAGGATGAATACAGGACCAAAGGTGTCCATTATCAAGGAATTGAAGGGGAGTTATTTATTTAATGATGTTGTTTTTTTCAGTCTCCCTGACCCATTTGGCTGAGTGTACAGTCTCATTTGGTGACATAATCGGTGCAGCTAACCAGGTTACCCTTCCACAACCACAGCGGGGTGCTCCCTCCTGCAGCGTGACGTGGCGTCATCTTCCCAGAGACATCGCCACATCCCGGGTAGTTTATGTTTCCTCTGTGAAAGATACCTCTCTCACCTGTGTTTTTTCGTGCGGATGCCTCAGCTCTATCAGAACAGTCCACGCAGGTGCTCTCACTGTTAGCCAACAATAGCAGTGAGTTTATTGACTTGAGAAAACCGCTCTTCCTATTGTGCGGCGCAGAGGTGAAACTGATTGCCCACGGCGTATTGTGTTTTCCCTCAACAAAACCTCCTCGCCGTTAAATCGAGCAGGTTCTTTGTTGAATCGTTCCCTCGAAAGTGTCTGCTGCTCAAAGCCGTCTGCGGTCTGAAATAGCCGCAGACAGGTTGGGCTATTGTACGGTATAGATTAAACTGGCTCGCGCTCTGGCAGATCTCTCCTTACGCCGCACCAGGACCCGGAGTCCGCTTTGGAAACTCGGCCAACTCCGCGCTCCTCCTTGTTGTCTTGCGCTGGCAGATTCTAGAAACACTGGTGCCAAATTAAACAGTTCCCAGTCTCCTTTCAGTCCAATTAAAGCCCCACAGCAGCAGCAGACACGCAGCCAGAAAGTCTTTTGTTGAAAATACCTTGTCAGCTCTTACCGAGACGAGGGCTATTTAGAGCTGCAGAGAAATGGAGTGCACGGCCAGGCTACGGAGGTGTTGGACGATAAAAAGGACAACTGATGGGTTTGTTTCTACACGATACTGTTTGGCTGCGCCCACACACCGCTTTGTAACAACACTGACTTACAATCATTCCCAACAGACTTTTCCTAACCATAACCTACTTACTCCTTTCCCAACCTTAACCTAAAGTAACTGCAGCCTAAATTAACCCATGAATTAACTTTGAGCCATGTTATTGATCTAACACTGAGAGTTATGCACACAACTTTGGTGCTCTTTGACCTGTTAACCTTGGACGTTTGCTTAATTTATTCCTTTTTGTCAAGCTCCTGGCATAGAAAACATGAGAGAAAGCTGTAACCCACTTTTTTCAGTCAAATACGTCATTTTGGAATGAATCAGGGTCAGTTTGTACTCCAAACTCACAAATGATAATAATAAAAAAGCCTAAAATGTAAGTATTCCACCTCGACTTTTTTATTTTTATCTTTTTTTGATAATATGCTGCTTGATAATACTCAATCTGTCTGTGCTGAAGAATAAATTGAAGCTCGAGGTTTGAAAGAAAAGGCATGAGGCTGAAGTTCTTACCGAGGAGGAGTTTATTTCCATCAGCAACGGATCCAGGACCCGGAGACATGAGTCCAGTCTGGCTGTGCTTCCGCTGTAGGGAGTAAAGTGTCTCTGATGATGGAGGCCAAGATAACAAGAGCTGAGCTGGCAGTGTTTGACAGTCTGGCGCAGGAGAGAAACGCTATTTTCTCAGTCCAAACCTCAGCAGCGTTCATCTTCTTTATGTTTACCTTCAAAAACAAAACAAAAAAATCAAGCAAGACTGAAAACTGAGAGGGCAAAACTACAGAGTCTCAGCTTCACAAAGAGCCCAGCCAGTTGTTTGTGCTCCACACGGTTCAGAAACCGCTTCAGTTTCAATTGGGGTTAAACAGGAACAATCTAACTCAATTTACAGACAATATAGTTACGAGATGGGATTGCCTTTTGGTCTTTGAAAAGAACATTGTCATTGAAAGATATACCTTTTCGGGGATGTACTTTTTAGTTCACGCAAAACAAAAACTCCCCATGAAATGTATACACAGATTTCAGTCCTTGCAGTATGATGAATAACCACCATCTAAACGCAAACTATTCTCAGAACTGAACCTGTACAAGACCAGGACAAAATCAGGATTAGAACTGTAGACCAAACTAGATCGACATCAGGAAACCAGAACAGGTTTGGATGCAACATCTAACCGCAGTCTTTCAACTAGAGAGAACAATGTTTTGTACATTCGGAGCAGAGTAATTACGAGAAGAAGTGTTCTCGAGCGTCTACAATTAACATGTCAGTCAGATAAACCTGGAGAGAGCACTGTTAAAATCATCTGTTATTTTAGGAATCTACAGCTAATGTGCTGTAAGTGTCTCTACCTAGCACCGTTACAATATATAAATAATAATATAATAATTCAAACTGTCTGTACAGGTCAGCTCTGTGCTTTTTAAAAATATATTTCTTGGTTGAAATCTATGCTAGGTTTGCAGTAGCTTTTTTTAATACCACATTTGATTAATTAGAATAATGCAAACAGCACGGTGCAGGGTGCACGGTGGCAGAGCGGCTAGAGCTTCTGCCTCTCAATAAGGAGATCGTGGGTTCGAATCCTAGACCACCCCAACATCGTGGTTTCGAATTCCGAACCACCTTAACATCACACGATCTCTCTGGGTGGAGTCTGCATGTCCTCCCCGTGTTACCGTGGGTTCTCTCCGGGTTCTCCGGCTTCCTACCACCGTCCAAAGACATGACTGTGTAGGTTAATTGAGAACTCTAAATTGTCCCTAGTGAGTGAATGTGAGAGTGAATGGTTCTCTGTCTCTCTGTGTCAGCTGCAACGAGTTGGCCACTGTCCAGGGTGTACCCCGCCTAAGGCCCAAAGTCACTGGGATAGGCTCCAGTCACCCGTGACGGGAATAAGCGGTAGAAAATGAATGAACGAATGCAAACAGCTACTGTATGTCCCTCATGTAACCTTATGTTTTCTTAATCCTTTACATCTGTTATTTATTTACTAATTGGCCTAGTGACTGGCAGCCCCTGTTGGGATGAGCCTCCTCTTTTTCTCTCGCTCCTTCTCATTGCTCTACAGTCCATCGCAGACATGGGCCGTAGATGGGGCGAGTGGACAGTGTCGGTCTTGCAGTTGAAGAGGACAAGGCGTCTTTTCGTTTAGAGGCGGAAGGACTCTTTTCTCTTCCAGACATTTTCTCTGTCAATCGTCAATCGATATGCCACATAACCAAGACGACACCAACCTCATCAGGCTCATCTCGGACGTAATGAGTCTACCTAACACAAAAACCTGGAGCTCAACACAGAGGAAACGCTTCAGGAAAGTCACAGCCGGATTCTGAAATCAAATGTTCAGTATGATATGGGAAGTGTCAGGCAGAGGGCCATGCAGGCACTGAAAGACAGCACAAGCGTTCCATGAAAGACTGCACCAAGAAAACAAATGGGAAGAAATAGCAATCTCTCGGTGAACAAGATAGAGCTTTGAACGATGCCCCTGAAACGATCACCCCACTCTGTGCCGATGTTGTAAACTCTCCCCCTCCAAAACCTCCTCATGGCTTTAAAAACTGCAGAATTCAATGCACTTCTCCATCTCTCCAACCGGGACAAGATGACAAGCAAGTGTAGCTCAGGTTACTATATTGAGACAGCATCTCTGTAGCCATGAAGTGAGACATTAGATCTAACTTCCCCTTGTTTCGCTGAGGGACGTCTGCCTGGGAGCCATGTTGGAAATGTCATCTTCAAAAGTGTGTGCCGTTTTTTTTTCTTTTTTCATCTCGGAGTGGAGAGGGAACAGATGCAGAGGAAATGAGCGTACTTTTTCAGACTGTTTTGTTTGTTGCATCTGTGTTGTGTTTGTGTGTATCTGCACTAGTGTGTAAGAACGTTTTGCAGAGCTCTTTGTCTGAGGGCTTTGGGGAAATTTGACTTTCTTCTCTCAGATGAAGTTAAAATCTTTCCTCTCTCGTGTGAGTGAGTGTCAGACAAATTGCACCAGGTGTTGTTCTGCCCTGTCTATTGTCTCCGATTTGGTGGAAAAATACTTGGATTCATATGCCTTTTTTGACACTTTATATTGGATAATTTATTCACTCCCCAGTCACACTCAACAGCCATACATGGGTTAATCTTTATTTGTCCCACAATGGGGAAATTGCAGTGTTGCAGGAGAATAAAAATGTGTGCAAATGAGTGGATTTTATTTCAAAATGAGCTTGATCAAAGGCACTGTACCTGATTTTTACCGTTTTGAAATGTGAAAAACAGAACTAGTTTCATGGTAAAGTCACATGTCACTTACCTAATGCAGTCTCAGCATCCTAAATATTCACCTTGATGAGTTTTTTTTTTTTTTTACAAGTTTATAAGCCCAAAGCGAGTTTTTACTGTCCTGGGTAAAACTAACAAACATTTGCATGCAAACAACGCAGTTCATGTTTCTCATAGAATAAAACACTATAAATAGATGCAGAGAAAGCACTGTGGTGTCATTTTCACTCAATTAGATGCTTTTACAATATATCTGTACAGGGGCAAAACAGATTTTACTTTATTACATGTACACATATATTACAGGTACAAGAATTAGCTCTGTTTTATATTTCAAAATAAAAATCAGGTCCAGCTCCTTTAACAGACTATACACCAAACTAAAACAGCAACAAAGACACAAGACTATTTAAAAGAGGACAGCAACATCATACCATTAAGATAACAAGTTTATTTGTTACTTTTTGCTGACAGCTCCATATCTCACCATCAGATCAGCAAACAAAACAAACAGGTCCAGCCTACTTTATAAGCACAGTATTTGACGTTTATCACATAGTTTCTGCACATAGTCGTTGCTTCAACACGATGTAGTACTTACAACCCAACTGTTAAATCTGTTAAAGAAAAAAAATATGATCCATTTTTCATATCGCCTTTAAGCAGGCTCTTGAGTATGAGTATAAACTTGTCTGGCGAGGATTTAAGGACTTAAAACGACATAAGATTCTCGGATAAGTGACGTATGAAACCTGAAAATCGTCACTGATCGAGGGAGTTCAGCAGGAAGTTTTTTTGACGGTCGGAAGGAGAGGATTTTCTATCAACATTCCTCAAAACAGCTTGAATGCAGCTGAATGTAACTCAAGGTATGTTTTTGAACATACCTTATTAGAACATTGTTAGAACATGGTTAAAAGCTCAACAAAGTCACTGTAGCAGAATAGATGTCCTTTAAATACGAGTCCTGAGTTTAACTAGAATATTGGAAGTACTTTGAATAGAATTAACATACACAAATGCACAAAATAATAAAACACAACACTCTTGTAGAGTAAAAATCTGAGGCTACAAAACTATAATGTACTATACAATAAGTGGCTATGACACTGTGCAGTAAATACAGCATTATGGATACAATCAATAGCAGGTAAAAGGCAATGATGTCTCTTGGCCAACGGCAGAATGACATTGTCTCTGACATCAAACCAACAACCTATGATTATAAAAGTCTTATCATTTAGGCCTAGTAACAAAAGAAAATATCATTGTTCTATTAAATAATCACAATTTGGTTCCATTTTGACACAGGTAAACAGAATAAAATACAAGTATAATATTTTCTTTGTGAATGTTTTCAAGTGTATAAAACTAGATAAAAGAACTAAAAAAAAAAAGAATATAAATGTGTATGTTAAAAGTAATTGTCCACAATATTTTGGTTCAATAAACATTCCATGCAAGGCCAGCATTTTTCGCCAGTCAATTTAATTTGAACTTTTCTTCCCTTCAAACTTTCACTCCAACGAGTCGTTCTGTTTCAAAGATCTTGATCTCAGCAGTACTTCTCCCTCATGAGTCTGGACTTGCATAAACGGTGCCTAATGATGTTGTATAAGTCGGTTGGCAGACTATAGGCCTCTTCTGTCCCGTGTATCCGCAGCAGTCGAAACGTCCACATAATCCTGCATTAGTCGTAAACTTTTATCACCGCTGAAAAACAACAGCCGTAAATATGTCCTCGCTCTGAGTGATGACCTCCCTGTGTGGGACTCATAGTAAAAAAAATATCACGCAATAAACTTTAATGTCGTTTCAATTCTTTGTTCTGACTTTGTGATGAACAGTTTTCATTTCAAATGCAATAAGTGAAAGTTGTCCATAAAAATATCTAACAACTGCCGTTATATCCCAATTAAATCAAATGCGCCTTTAAAAACAGAGGTGTAAAAATCTGCACAGGCTCAGAAATGCCCGATGGATAAAAGAGCTTTTTACACATGCAAGAAAAAATTGTCAAATTGTTTTGAAATATTTTTGCCTTGAAAAGTTTCTTTCATTTAAAACATTAATGAAATTTGAAAGTCAATTTTGAAAGTTTGTTTGAAAGCGATGGCAAAAGTGCAGAGGTCAAATATCAGTTTGGCAAACACTTGCAAGTCAAACTGACCTGAATAAATTACACTTTATTTTTTTTTAGATTAAAACAGAAAGGCTACAAGAACAGTGTGTCAATTATTTAAATATTTTTCTTTAACTTGACAGGAATCTTAATCGGAGGGCTAACTATTCACAGTTGCTGAAAATTGATAGCATTTGTAGAGCAGGTCATTGAGTTTGTTTACCAACTGAAAACATCCATGCAGCCTTATGAACCCACATCAGAATGAGACAAATCACACACTAATTCACTGCTGGTACTTGTCCGGCTCAGAAAGGTCAAATGCAAAACTGTTTTTCATAATCTTTGACTCAAATTGACATGTTACTGTTCAGTAGCATTTTAGCTGTTTCTATGTGTCACCCACAGACACCTGTTTGGCACTTTCAGAATAACACAAATTTTCATATTAACGGACCTGGCAGTGCACATACAGCAGGTTAAAGTTTCTGCATGGTGTCTAACCACAAGCCCTATTGTGTTATCACCTTGATTTAGACAAATGCATTTTTAATGACTGCTCTTAGCTCAAAGCTACAAAGGCATCAAATTATGCTAACTAAGTGAAAAATGCTAATGGCTTGGCTAGAGTTCTCAGTTAGAGGCAAGAGCCAAACTCTGCAGATTTTAACATCTTTTCCCAGCAGTGAAATATTTAACCTGCATTATTGTTTAGATAATTAACTTTTGAAATAGCGTTGGCCAAAGACATTATAAAGCACTTTACTGGTGACTGTAGCCTGTTTGGTCAGAGAAACAGACCTGAACAGTTTCCAGTTTGAGAAAAGGCTGCTCTCGTACGTTTACCTCCTGTCTCTCCTGAGGCACCACTTTACCTGAGATGCACACCTGCCGAGATCCCTGCCAACATCAGAAACCATTTTAGACAGAGCCGGAAGACACTGTGCACAAATCTGTCCTAGAGGTTTGTATTCAGTAATGTTTTATATTTATGGTTACTGCAGTCTAAATCGGCTAAACTGCAACAAAGCAAATTAATTCTGCCTGAGAAGAAGAGTGTGTTTGTAAGTGCAGGCTGCTGTTGTTGAATAGTTTTAGTGCTAAATATTGTTAGTATTGATATTACATGAAATATGTGCATGGCATATGTCAAGGTCAAGTGTTCAGATACATTTAGATACAGTTTTTCTACCTTGTAATATCAACCTGCCCAGGCACTACAACTGGAAATTTGCATATTTTGCTATAACCTGGTACAAGGAATTTTGCTTTGTAACACTGTCCCTTGCACAAAAAAAAAACATCTTACTGTTAACCACATTGCTTCCCAGTGATCAAAACCACTAAAGTGGGCCTAATCAACTTAAGGTCCGCGGGCCAGAACAGGCCCTCAGAATAATCTGATCTGGCCCGCCAAATACTAAACATATGTTTTCTCTTTTTTACTGGTTTAGTCATGGTCTTTTTTCTTGTAAAGTTTTTCCTTAGACCTGCTGTTGTCCTGGTTTTGTTCTGGTTTCATTCTGGGTTAGTTCTGGTCAAAAACTAATATAGCAGTCATATTTACAAGTGTTGGCTGTGATAAAAGTGTTGGCTCATTGAGCATGTATCCAGAACAAAGCTCCCGGCCCTCCAAAAAATCTGGTCAAGAAACTCAATTCACCGCTGCTGCTCCGGTTCTTAGTAGCACCAGGAAGTATGATCACGTATATGATTAGTCCTGTGCTCAGGTCCCTGCAGATACTTCCTGTGGCTCAGAAAATAGACTTTAAAGTCGCTCTGCTTGTGTAAACTTATCCCTGTGTTGGTGACAGATAAACCATCTTGCACTCTGAGGACTTCAGGGACCGGCCTCCTGCTGGTGCCAGAGTCAGGACTAAACATGGACTGGCCTCCTCCAGATCAAATCCAGGTGAAAAATTGTTCTTTTCAGCTGAAAGGATTCTATTTGCACTCTTTTCTCCTTAAGCATTTTTAAAATTATGATTATTTATGTCTTTTGTGATTTTGATGCATATATTCTGTTGCATAAAGCACTTTGAATTGCTTTGTGTTACGAACTGTGCTCTACAAATAAACTTGCTTTCCCCTAAATGACCCTGCACTTATTGTGGACTGACACAATAAGCCAAAAGAGATGCTGTTTGAACGTCTCATAAGCCTGAGTCTATATTGTTATGACATCACCAATGCACAGAAGCCTAAATGAGAAAACAGTTAAACTCCCAAAGGACATGAATTCACATTGTATAAGTCATTGACGGATGACACAAACCGAAGAATCCCATCGTTCCTGAATGTTGCACAAATTAGCTGAGTGTAACCTGCTCCCTGCTTGTATCACCGTTCACTCACAGAGAGATTGGCAGCTAATATTGTCTGTTTGAGGAAGTAAGCCTTAAGTAACTCCAATTCTTCCAAGAGTTTTATATTTTGTCTTTTGTGGGCTGTGTTTCTGATCTATGTCTTTGGTTAAACAGTTTCTTTTTCGTCTAAAAACTGAGCTTTTAGGTCGTTTTGATCTGTGAAAAGTACAGTGTGTTTCCCAGGGCTTTCTTTCTTCATCATTTCAAGGACACTCTGTCTGTGATCTTTTATTATTAAAATATCCTGTGAAAATAGAGTTTTAAAGATGTTCACAAAGGCAATGAAAAAAAAAAAAGAATTTCAAATAGGGATGTGTAAAAACATGGGAATGCAGAATTTAAAAAAACAATCTTTTTTTTTTGGTAAGTCACTTCTAAAATGTTCTCTAAAATATTTGAATCCTATTTAAAATCTGTAATTATTTCAAGGGCTAAAATATATTCCACCAGGAGAAAGAGAAACGTTTGTGAGATAAAGAGTAAATCTGCTGTTTCAAAGCTATTACTAAGTCAGAATAGATCAATATTGCAATTTAAAATGAACAAAATGAGATTATCACTAAATACCAGAGAAAAAGCACTATAATTTGAAAAGGTATGGTCAGGTCATGCATGTCATGTTTTAACATAATGTTTTAACACAACAAAACACGCTTTCATTTCCATTATGATGCAATTATGCTGTATCACAAATGATGTTTTGCTCATGTAACACTAAATGAATGCACTGTATGCCTGCAATAAAAGGATTACTTTTTTACCTTTTTACTGAGAATAAATTGTAGTGCACAAAACAATGCAATAACATCCTTTTGAAACCAAAAAGGTTAACAAGTGAGCCCTGTCACAGTCAGATCAGAAGGTTCACCTGTTAAGGACGAGAGGAGAAAAGTGATTGTGTGACCCCGTGTACAGAAAAGCTCTGACGGGGTCAAAGGTTCCAGTTCAATACAGATGGTTAATGAGGGCAGACAGTGATATATTATTGTGGTTTTAATGTAAATTCCACATGTAGATTTCATAACATGCATAACATGCACGTGACTTTCTCTGTAATATGCGATTGTAATATATGCGATAAGTGAGACCATACCATGCACACACACACACACACACACACACAAATGTAAATGTATGTATGTGCACTTTTCCAGATGTGTGTGTGACTTGCCTTTCAAGGGTCAACATACTTCTCCGCTCTTGTACGATTGCTGCACAGCAAGGTTCCTGGGTTGTTCCTGATTTTTTTTTTTGTTCCACTTGTTTTTCCCGTTTTTTTTCCTGGGTTGTTCTTGGTTTGTTCTTGATTTATTTCTGGGTTGTTCCTGGGTTGTTTCTGTTTTTTTTCCCTGTTTGTTCCTCATTTGTTCCTGGATTGTTTGTTTGTTTTTTCCCTGTTTGTTCCTCATTTGTTCTGGGGTTGTTCCTGGCTTGTTCCTGTTTTTTTTTTCCTATTTGTTCCTCATTTGTTTCTGGGTTGTTCCTGTTTTTTTCCTATTTGTTCCTGGTTTGTTCCTGGGTTGTTCCTTGTTTGTTCTTGGGTTGTTTTGGTTGGTTCCTGGGTTATTCCCGATTCGCTCTATACCGTGTTGAAGAGTGCTCCTTCCTCAAATGGGCATCTGCATCTCAGAAGTAAATACTTTCATTTAATGCCCTGTCGATTATTGATCAAACATAATGTCCGAAACAGTAAATGAAGCAGAAAAAATCTGCTTTGAGAATATTTTCTGCCCTTTGACCTTTGAAACGACCCTAATCACAGCTGTGTCTCAGTAACAATAATGGGCAATTATAACGGCTGGTGATTGTAGGAAGGAGATAGATGGACGAGTGGTCGACCTGCCGTCAAGAAATCTTTAAAAATCACTGGTAAAAGCGGCTAAAAATATTCTTCAAAATGACCTGACGGAAACTAATTAGGCACACTTCACTACCTGGTTTGTTGGGATAATGATAAGGTGCATTGGCACATCATTAATATTTGTGTGCATGCATTTGCAGGCGCGTGCACGACTTTAGAAGAGCTTATCTCAGAAAGCACAACTAACCTGAAGCTGGGGAGACCTTAGTTACCACTGGGTTTACGATAGATAAAATACTTTATTATTAGATGCAGATGTACAGTGGTTGATTTGGTCATAAAATGCTGCTTTTCAAAGATGAGAGGAAAAACAAAACTTACTAATTAACAACAACAAAATTAGCTTTAAGGTATTTTCAGCACATAATATTATTTAGGGAAATGGGGGGAAAAATGTAGCTCTTTAGCCATGCATGGGGATAAAACAGAGAATATATTAGATAATATATCACAGACGTGTATCGTATCACAACACCAGCAACTGAAACTATCCTTATTTATTTTATGATCTTGCGATGACCTCATTTGCAAGCACAGAGTCGACCCTGAGCCAAATGGAAGCACTGGATTCCTGTGTGAATGACAAGTCCACACATAACAAAATCAGACCTTCCAACAATAACAAGACATGCAATTATCTCCCATACAGACCAATCAGACACAGTGGGCCCCAGTGAAGGAGACTGTAATCAATCTGTGATGCTGGTAATGAGAGACATATTTCTGTGGCAGTGGAATATAATCAGCCGCTGCACCACAGGGTCAGCAGGTCCCACTAGAAAGAGAGAGGCACAAATAACAGGGATCTGTATGCGCCTCCACTCACATCTTCAAACCCACAGACCTTTTACCTGGCTGTTCACTGTGGTATGAATCAGGTGAAATGTGCTTACTTTTTGTGTTCATTCCAAATATACACGTGATTGTACAAAGCAATGCACTAATTAAAGATAACTTTTCTGGTGGATGAGCTGCTATTTGCTTGCTTGGAGATGTTATTGTTTTGCCATCGTAACTTTAAACCTAAAAGATGCACCATAAGGAAAATCCTACAGCAAAGGTGCCAGACCAAGCTATTCTGCCATTCATCCTGCCTTAAATCTTATAAAAAGGGGTGGATGCAGTGACCTCCCAAAAGAGGTGCTCTGAAGACGCCTGAAAACACATGCTCAAACAAACATGCTCATCTTAATCTGGAGGAGCAGCAGCTCTATTCTAAGCTACTCGAAGAGCACACTACAGGGAACTGGTCATGAAACAAAACTTTATGTGAGTTGGAACCCATGACAGCTGCAGACCTTTTAAAACATATTTATTTGAATGCTTTTTGTCTCTTTTGTTCCAGCTCTCTCTAAACAGTCTGAAGGTCACTAAGTGCTGGGGGATTGTTTTGAAGGGCCTAATACATTCTGTCATAATTACCAGGATTAATAAATGGACTAAAATTTCAACTAACATTATGGTGCAAAAAGCCCAGCTTTTAAGGCAAGCTCGAGGGGAAACAGTTGTAAAATTATTCACCAGAATACATTAGAGAGATGTGTTGATAAAATCAGTGCTGTAGTTCGGCTCATTATTCAGCCCACTACAGCCTTTTGAAGTGTAATTCTCACTGTACCAGGCTACATCAGTTAATACACTGAGTAATTGTAAGAATTGGATGTACAGTAAGTACAACATGGTTTTGTCTAAAAGATGGTATTTTTAAGATGCACATTTTCTACATGTTTATGCAAATTTGTACTGAGTTATGCAGATATGATATGATGCTGCCAGTCAATATGTTTGTTGAATGTGAAAAAATTATCACATCTGATTCTTTCTATGTAAGAACAAATTTCATAGAGAAATCAATCACATCACAATAATGTTACATTGAATAAGCTGTGTGATGGTCAAATTAAGCTAACAACAGAGACTTCAGCAGTCACCTTTGCTTAGCTCATCTTTTATGTCAACTTATATCTATTTCCCTTATTCTGCCCCGCCCACTTTTGCCTCTTTTTGCCACCGATACGCACTTTTGTTGTAAACGCACATCCGTTTGACGAGGAAAAAGTCTTGCCGCTTAAATGTTACATAAAGTAGGTTGATTTGTGTAAAATGTTTAATGAACACGAGCAACAACAAGTCAACAACGCTCCGATTTCCTGGTCAGTCTGAAAACGGCTTTTTAGTCCATGTAGAACTTATTTTCTGTTGAGCTCATCTGCTCCATGTAAACTAATACAACAGAAATAAGACGGCAGCGCCTAAGGCAACTTCCAGAATAAGGTGAATACTGTATACTGTGTTTGTATGTGTGTGTGTGCTGTGTGTATGTTTCTGTGTGTGCGTTGTGAAACTGTAGATTACCTTCATGTCTCTATGCAGGCCTTGAGATTTCATTATTTCTTCTAGATAAAGCTGTATTACCCAACCTTTTTTCCTCATAAATAAGTTATTTATTTTCCCCAGAAAGTGTTTTGTAAAAGCAAAACCTTATGACAAAAATCAGACCGCTACACACTGTCTTTATGCAAAAACACTCTCTCTGGTGCTAAAGAGTCGTGTGAGTCACTATATGATGCTGAGCTGATTGGCTGAGCAAAGGTGGTCCACCCTGCTTCACTTTTGTGTGTCAGAAAGCTATGTTTAAAGCTGTGCTAGTGGCCAAAGAAGAATGACCAGGTACAGACAAATGTATCCAATCAGAGACATTCTTGGATGGGGAATTGTCGTTTTTCTGTCATGGTGCAGCATCAGAGTGACAAAAAGAACTAACAGTTCATTCTGAGACACTCAGTTCTTCACTCATGGTTCAAAATCAGGTACAGGCCGTTTAAACATGTACAATAATTTGGTTGTATAATTGATGATGTCTCTAAATGAGTAATGTACTTCATTAACTGGATATAGTCGTGTTCTTCAGTTACTGAAACTATTTTCAGGTCATAAAAAGACTCCCATAAAGTAAATTAATAAAAACAACCTAAATATGATTGATTATACTATTGCATGTGTAGGTGAACTTACATTGAGCTCTTGTGTGGGAGCTAAACCTGCAGCTCAGTGTTTTCTTGTTTTCATTTAAATCCTATTTGTAATTTTATTGATCACAGCACCCTCATTATTCACAGCAAATGGAATTGCATTATTTAATGTTTCTCATAATAATCTATTGCCAGGGTGTTATTTAAGCCCTGTGGTGTCTTGCAGGGGGGGATAATGGAGCCTGTTTTCTTTTGCTGTTATATTTGAGATCACGCTGAAGCCAATCGCGCATAATTAGAAATGAATGGAATTTTACATTCTTGCTTAAAAGCTCCAACTTTTATGACACCAATTAGAGAAATAAATTGGGGTTTGAGTGGAAAAGTAAGAACAGAAGAAAGCGCTCAAGCCTGGAAAGTGAAGCAGAAAACATGCTAAATAATACATCCAATCCATTTACTATGCTTCTGCTTTTATTACAGAAAATTCAATATCTGTTTTGTCGACTTGGCTGTTCTTTCTTGGCTTTGAAATGGTAATTGTTGTACCAAAACTTAGAGCTCCTCCTTTTCCCTTTTGGCTTTACTCTTAAGGCATTGCAACAACAGCTGCTTTATTATCATTTTGATGAGGATTTGCTCAATTAATCAAAGCTTGGATTTATAAGATGCATCGTATTAAAGAGTTGTACCCTTGGGCAAGACACAACTCTAGATGTAGCCAACTGAAGAGCAATACACCAATACAACTGATTTTAAGGTTTCTGATATTGTTCATATCTTTTAGAATTTTCAAATGTTTATGTATTTTTATTGGACAAAGTATAGTTGGAAATGGAAAAGAGTGAGATGAGAGACAGTCATTGAGTGTCAAAGTTGCACAAAACATTTGGAATGAAACTGTGTCCAACAATTAGACTTAAAGACTCTTTAAAATGTCTTCAGGATGTTCAAAATTCCTAAATGGATGCAAATATACTTTATCCCTCCCGCTATGTTCGGGTAGAGATGGGTTGGACTACACGCTCAACATGATTGTGTAGATGTCGCCCATTGGTCCCCAGTTTTAAAGTTTTTGTAAAGTTTACTTCCTGGTTGAACATGAACAGCAAGAGGTACTTCATCAACTGTTAGCAACCATACTGTAAACAAGGGCCAAAATCCACATGAATTACACAATAGTTAGGATCTGACAATAAATAATACCTTAATAACACATTCATTTGGTTGAATGACTGTATAAACTGTAAAAAAAAAAAAAAAAAATGACATCCCAGAGAGATTCTGTTTTAGAATTTAGCACTGTAAATTTACACTGAATGAAATTTCAGAATTTCATCACACAACTTAAAGATAAAAAGATTTACCACAGGTGCCCTCCCAGCAAACTAAGTCATAATTGGAAAAACAGGAGAACCTGTCAAAAGTTTCATCATCAAAAGTTTAAGACCAGTTGAATGAATGGCAAAAGCCAACAAGCGCCAAGAAATGAGAGTAAGAAAAAACAATTAAACTGAAATATGCTGTTCTGCAGCTGATCGAAGTTTAGGACCACACCTCAAAAAACAACCTGAAACCCCCTCAAAGCAGATTTTCTATACAAATGTATGTAATATGTCTGTACATAAAAGTGCAGGATCAGTATTAATCTCACAATTTTGCCATCATCAGAAATGCAAATAAGCAAATAATGAAAAGTACTATTGTTATTGTGTTTCTACCTGGCTCTGATATCACTCACATGTATCTGAGTGGTTTTCATTTGCCAAAACCACCTTGATTTCCAGTTTCTCCATTAAAATCCTATTATGTTCCACTTCACTTTTGCCTCCATTCTAGAATTTAGAAAGTATTTCTTTACAAACTTTTAACAGTTGCATTGGAAAACCATCGATATTGTTTCGACTTACAACATTCACACTGCGCTAACTAACTCTCCACTGAGATCTTAAATCTTTGGAGGTCACCCAAGTGTTCATATGACCTCTAATGACCCCCAGTTTATGACCTGCCACGCCACAGAGCAGATACAAAGGCCAGCGCTAAAAGACATAAATCCATATTAGGCAGTGTGCAGTGGATAATTGGACTATCCTTTACAATTTATTACAGGGAGGTTACATTTTGATGTTGGCAGCTGCTACATGGCCAGGACAAATTGCTTTTTCATTGGACATTTGTTAACAAGGGCACACCATTATCCCAATATGTACCTCCATAGTTGCTTGCCACCTCAGTTTTTTCCAGTACATTTAATCAATTCCGCGAAACTTGGCACATCTCTGAGTGTTGACAGATAGAGTTTGTAGGTGCGTCGCTAGCTGGTGTCAGTCTTGTTTTTTATGGTCCACATGCTCGCCGAATAATTGTCATGCATTGGGAGCAGAGGAGCATGGCGACCTCAGAAACACAGCGTTCTAACCGTGGACCAAAGCCCATATATAGTGAAGAGAATGGGGTCCTGACAGAGCAACATCCATTTGTCTTGGAGCAGCACAAGTCAAGCCTGTCGTATGATCAGTGGCCTTTCCATCACTCTCACCCTTTAACCCCCATGTTTCAGTGTGGTATGCTGTTTCGTTTCGGCTTTGCACCGAGAGGCTGACACTTATAAATACAACACGAGGCTTTGCTTGACTGGGACTCTCAATTGGGTAAGTGGAAGTAAAAACATACTTGATTTTCCAGAGCTTAGATAATTTGATTACAGCAGCGTTTATAGATGGATGGATGAATAGATGGATGAATAGACTTTATTGATCCCAAAGGAAATTAAGATTAGTAACATTTTCACTGCGCATCTCAGTCAAAGGTCTCAGTGCAGTTTCAGTTGTGTTTCAGGGCAGTTAGAAGAGAGTAACAGCCCCCAGGAGAAAGTACTCCTCAACGTCCAGTGGTTCGGGCATCACAGTCAGCGACCAGAAGGAGCAGGTGAATTCTGGAAACACAAAAGAAAAGCTCTCTGCCTTGATCTCCTTGGGGTCATTCCCACAAAGTATTTCCTCTCGAGGTATGTACACAAAGAAGATTTATCCTGTCTGTGAGAGGTAATGGCTACTATCTGTATTTGTAAGAGTTTACGCTTCACTTTGTTTGGTTAAATCAGACATGCCCAGACTATGTTCTTCAATGATCTGTGTTTGTGTTCAGTGGACTCATTTGAATTATTCACTGTCTTAACCAACAATCTGTGGCTCTTGATTGGTCCTCCGCTTTGTCTGTGTCCTTGAAGAAAAACGTTTGAACACCCCTGGGTTTAATCCTGTCTCTTAATCAGAGCTTGGATTACTGTGTGTCTGTGTGTGACAAAGAGCTACATAAACAATGAAACACTGAATCACAATATGACAATACCATGGTCCTCTGATGGGGAAAAATTGATACAGTAGTGTTAAACAAGGCTTGACACCCCTCAAATGCAGTGGTAAATGTAGATTCCTATTTGTCGGCCAATCAGAGTCATTTTTCTAGGTCTATATTCTCAAACTAAAATCAAACATTAGATATAAAGCTAATTTATCACTTTGCTTGTCACCTATTTTTTGTGTTTGGGGGTCGCGAATGTGAACTATTGTTATTTTGGGGGTCGCGACTGAAAAAGTTTGAGAACCACCGAATTAGGAGATGTAGTTGGTAGTTTTTGTAGTATATTGTTGACATGTTTCAGCTGCTACTGCAAGCCATCTTTAGAACTGTCAGCGGTCTTTGTGGTGATGTGTCAAATATCAGCTGTTCTTACTCCCTGAGGCGATAGGAGGAAGGCTCAAATGTGAATACAGAACCTTCCTCCTATCACACACCTGGGACACGCTACTACAGACACCTCTGAGCGGCTAGAGGCGTGGTTAGTCTGAGCGAGTCCATCACGCTGATCTCTTCATAAAGATCTTAAATTCATGTTGAGATATTTTTACGTTGTTGTATTATTATTATTTGTTCTATCCACCAACCTGTCCCCATCCGAAAAGCACTCTGCCTGTATTTTTGTGGATTCGTTTTTTTCTGTGGATAAGGCGAACAGGCGCAGAGTAAACCAACTCTCTTGAAGCACATGACACTGGCAAAGATACACAAAAGAGTTTAAAGCAGGCATGTCCAAACTCAGGCCCGGGGGCCAAATGCGGCCTTCAGACCAATTTTTCTTGGCCCTTAGGCTTCCTGGTGAACTGGCCCACTCTGTCCTGATAAGTACTATTTACAGCACATTTCAGATTTTCTACAATTCCAACCTAAATAACTAACATGTTGGTGCAATACAGACCTGATATTAAGGCAATGAGACTGAATGTAGATGTGGTGGCGCTTAAAACATCAGATAAATGCAGCTTTTTTTAACATTTCGCGATTGATTTGTGGCCCACCGCTTGGTCTATATTTCAATATGTGGCCCTCGATGGAAAAAGTTTGGACACCCCTGGTTTAAAGAGTCCAAATGTGGTCATCATGGACAAAGTTGAGAGCTTCCTTGACTGTTTGGAATAAGCAACCTTGGAGAGTGAATGAGTGTGTGGAATAAGTACAAACCATGCGTCAGTGCAGATGAAGGCAGCTATATATATATTGTCAGAAATTAAGGGACCAACTTTTTTTTGGTGCACTTAAGTAAAATCGTTACTTCTTACCCCGCTGGTTCAAAGAGCCAGGCGTTGTACACATGATAATTGGACTATAAATTCATCGAGCCATGACTATATTTGGCCTGGCACTGCCTCTTAAGGGCTCTTGGTAGTTCTACCTCGTGCTCTAAAAGCTCTGAGTGGTCGTGGTCGCTCGGTGCTCTTGAAAACACTCAGCGATGGCACATGCACACGCTAAGCAGATATTAGCATAAAACCAAACGTAGCTTTCTGGGTCAAGCAACCACAAAAAATTAAATGTAGTCAAATTATTCCTGGAACAAAAAAATGACTTTTGAACTGCAAACTTGTTTTAATTGCAGCGGCAGTATTACTCACACAAGTGTTTCTGTCTTTCTACTTTCGTCTAGAGTTGAGACGCACACGAAAGTCAGTGGATCAAAATCAATCAAAAAGCAATTTCGCCCTGATGTAATATTTGGTATTAGCTGAGGTGAAGAGACACATGCACGCATACACCAAGCAACATCTGCACCATGAAAATCTAATATGATGCTTGAGATGCCCCCAGCGCCACACCTTGATTTTCTATGCTCAGCTGTATACAAAAGATATTGGAAATTTTTATGGAAAAGATAGAAAACAATAAAAGTGATAGCCGATGAGAAAGGCATAGGAAAGTCTTGGCAACGCTTTCATCTCAAACTTGAAATGGTCTCCACGCAGCATAAAGACAAACGTAGCTTAAAAGATTATACTCTGATCCATTTCTTTTGAACTCTTGACTCTCGGATGACCTTTTGACCCATGGATTTACAGAACAAGTGCCCCCGTCTGTGATTAAACCTCTTAAGTATTCTGATCTCTCTGACTGAGGAGGACCCCCTGATGGGACGTGGAGTGACCCTAAAATGCCCCTGTGCCCTTTGGCGATGACTTGACGCTGACAGTCAACAAAGTGGAAGGGGAAGAAATTGAAGCTGACATGTCAAATGACTTCAAAGTAGTTTCGAACAGATGCGCACATCCTGTTCTAATCTAAATGTGTTTGTTCTTACTAAAACCACTTGTAGCACTGACATTCAATATGCAATACATGGCTAAAGTCCAATTGTATGCATTCATAACTAATTTCAAACTGTTATTATTATTCATCTCACTCTTAATGGGTCTGGAGTGATGTGACACACTCCTTGGTACTGCCATTTTGAGGACAGAGAATCTACTGTCTGTAAAAGTATTATTCTTCTATAACATCCCCAATGACTCTGTTAGTCACCGGAAATGTATTATTCCATCAGGAGGGACCAAGAGACTCCAAGAAATAACTCCAGACGGTGCAGTGAACTCTTTGTTAAAGGGGCTGTACCTGATTTTTACTGTTATGAAACATAAAAAATAGAATAGATAGAAAATAGAAAAAGTAGAAACTAGTTCATGTGCACATTTTTTTTAATAAAGTAAAATCTGTTTTCCCCAGCTCAGATATATATCAGAAAAACATTTATCTGAGAAAATTTGAAACCACAGCGCTTCCTTTGCATCTATTTATAGAGGATTTTATTCTACGAGAAGCAGGAAATGCCCCATGTTTGTTAGCTTTACCTGGGATGGCAAAGTGCTTCTAAACTCATTGCTGTGAATATTTAGGATGCTGGGACTGAATTAGAAAAGTGAGCAATACATAAAGATAAACTATTGTAGTTCTGTTTTTTCATGTTTACGGTACATACTTACATACAAACAACCACGTTTATTGTGTGACTATAAGCTGATAAATGTTTCGTTTCCAAATTTTCTACTGTCCAGGCGGTTTAGGATGTGATGTTTCAGATGTTGTGAAATTGGTCTGGAAGTTATTGCAAAAACAAATAGTACCGTAGTAATGTATCATAATATGAGCTTTTTTAATTTACATTTACATTTACATTTTTACAAGAGTGAAAAAAACCATCTAGTGAATATTTACAAATGTGTAGGTAGCACAGGCTAAAAGAAGAAAGGTGAAAGAAAAGACAAAAAGTATGGGGGATGCAATCAGATTATTGATAATGATGAATGAGGTTAATGGAGAAACCATAGTGTGTATATTCTAGCAAAAGTGAACGAAAAAATAACAATAACAACCAAATTTGCTGGGATAAATACATCATATACAAAATGATCTATTAGTGGCCCACCTGCTGTCCACTGCACATTTAGCCTGCTGCTGCTGCTGCTGCTGCTGTATTGGTTGTTGCATCTGAGATTGGCAGGGACTGAAGCATGTCGTGTGTCTGTCATCATGGTACTATTAGTTTTGATAGAGATGGAAATGTACAGACATTGACAACCTTCATGGCCCATCGAGGCAACTGTTGTTGTGATTTTGGGCATTATAAAAATAAATTGATTTGATTTGATTTGACTTCTGGGGTCACTTTTGCGGTCAGGTGTAATTATCAAACTTCACTGTCACTGTAACTGTAAATGTGCATGCCCTACCATATTTGAGGTAACAGGGCAAAATTATTTGAAATACTTCATAACATATGTGGACATTTAGTGTAATTGTGCATATATATGGGTCAATATGAATTTTTATGTGTAAAGAAAATATCCAGCGAAACAATAACACTTTTAGTTAGTGCAGTGTTAACGTATATTTGTGCGCGGCATAACTTGTATTGTCATATTTTGTGCTGTAGGCTTGAAATAACATCAATTTATTTTGTTGCGTTGTTTTGTAGTAGTTTATATTTTTCACAGATCTAATAATTTCATTTGTAACATCAAAGGACTAAATGCATTTCCTTTGGCCACAGTACTTTGTAAACAGAAGCTGACAGTAAAAACCGAAATTCATTTTCAAAAATACATGTAGTTTAAAGCAGATCAACTTCTACCTGGTTGACGAATTGATGTGCAGCACTACAAAGTCTTTCTCAAGTTATTTTTACTCCCACTCTCCTTATTTTCAGCAGAGCACTGAAGTGAACACAAAGGCCTTATTTTGTATATTTTTCTTCGTTCTCTGCTCGACACACAATCCCGACATGTTTGACAGTGGCTCTTTGTCATGTCGAAAGCACAACTTCTCCCACACCAAATCAAACCAAATGTTCTGGTCTGTTTTTGTGGACACAGCAAAAGAATGAGAGGAAAGTAATGGTTGGCTCCACTCCACACATATTGGTACACACATCATTACATGGGGCTATTTCAGTGACAGATCTCAGCTTAGTGCTCGTCTGTCATCACCAGTCATTTTACCGGGTTGCCATGACGACCGCTGCATGAGTAGAGCCTGGAGATGGAGGTAAAATAAACAACATAAATATCCCCGCAGAACTCCAGGTCCTGCTATTTTTAAATGTGCAAGGTTTAAGAGAAATATAAATATACAATTCAGAGAAAGTTTGACTAATAAAACTTCACTGATTTGGAGAGTAGAAGTAACCGAATATTTGTTTATCTGAAGATAGTGAGTTCCTTTTCTTCAATTAAAGCGTCCTTATTAAGCCCTACCCCCTTTTACTTCTGTATCTAACCTACACTTTCATTGTGAATCGCATTTCCACTTAAAGCCGCTAAACCAGATTTTTTTTAAAGTCTTGAAAATGTGAAAAAAAGATCTAAACCAATTGTCCACATGTGACACTCAGTTACTTGTTCTCTTGTTGTTAGTTCTCTGTGGTCAAGAAAGTTCACGGTACAGCTAAGAACAACTAGTATCCTAACAGCACGCTTCCTGCTGTACAGAAAATAAAACGCTTTATGCAAAAAGCATACAATGGATAGATGCTTTTACAAAACAGATGTTAAGATATGAAAAAATAAAATTGGGTGCAGTCCCTTTAAGCCGCAATTCATTCCTTTCTATTGAGAATAAGAGAACGGTCTTGTAGCTAAAATGTAGGTTGATTTGTGTATAATGTTCCGTGTTTATGTGCACCAATACACCCTTTCTCTGAGTGGCTTGAAACAGCTTTGTAGTCGGTATTGACCTTATTCCGGAAGTTGCCGTACGCGCCGCCGTCTTGTTTCTGTTGTATTAGTTTACATGGAGCAGACGAGCTCAACAGAAAATAAGTTCTACATGGAATAAAAAGCCATTTTCAGACTTCAGGAAATCGTTGCGTTGTTGACTTGTTGTTGCTCGTGTTCATTAAACATTGTACACAAATCAACCTACTTTATGTAACATTTTAGCAGCGAGACTTTTCCCTCGTTCGTCATCAGCTTTAACGTCGTTCTCGTCAAACGGAAGTGCGTTTACAGACGGAAGTGCAAAAAACGGCAAAAGTGGGCAGGGCAGAATAAGGTCAATAGAACATTTATGTCAGCGCCCATAACAACGTTCAGAATAATATGAATAGCAAGCTCCTTTTTTCTTCTCATTTTTGGCACCAAGTTGCAGGTCAGATTGACAACCCGCTGACCCACAGATGCATTACACATGTTGTCCGCTGAATTGTTGAGAAATGAAAGCTCTATTGAAAAGTTGTGAACTGAAAAAAAAAAAAATGGAAAAAAGTGGTGTTCAATTAGTTGATTTGACTCCTGAAAGGAATGCATGCCATCATTTTTCATGGGCTGTTTCGTTTCACATTGCCAGACAAATTATGCCAATCAGTGCACAAATAAAACTATTTCACTCCCCAAAATGATCCTGCCTTCTCTGGTTGAATGCACATTGCTATCTGAGCAGAGTCTCTTCAACAGAAGCTAGAGCCCATTTAATGCCCTGGACAGCATTATGACTTTGACCACTGTGATGTCCCAATAAAAACCTGCTCTCTGACCCTCTGTGTGGCTACTTCCTCCAAAGCGGCTGTAAAAAAAATAAAATGCTTCAATATTAGACCATAAACAATATACAAGGCTAGTGGTAGATTCAGAAAACAAGACATTTTACAAGATACACATAGTCATAAACACACGGTATGTTTACAGCTCTGTCCTTGTGGAGTCAAATGCTGGACTTTAAGGTGGCCTTCACAATTCATTGGCCAGTTTGGTTTGCACTTTATACCTTAGTTGAATTTTATTCAAGAGCTTATTATGATTTTCAGTTAAAATAGTTTGAATCTATGAGTTTCATGATTTGTTTTTCATTTTGTATTCATCATAATAAGTGAGTAAAATGCAGAAATTGTACTGGTATATCAGCAATCAAGAAAATTATCATTCATAATTATTATTATTATTATTTTTCCCTTGATCACTGAAAAAACAATGTTTTGTTAAAATTGGAATTGGACACAAAATACAAATTATTAAACCCACCCACAAAATACAGGACAATACATTAACATCATACTTAAGTGTATGAATAGAAGACAGAATATAAGAGTCAATTCTGAGATGGTTGACAACTTTCTAAATAACTTTTGTTTACAGCATTTAATTATGTCACCATAAATGTGTAAAATAAATTATTTAACGTTAGTAATTTAATGTTTATATTAAGGTAACTTTGCTTTCCATTAGTTTCTATGCTATACTTTGTCTGTGAAACCATTGGCTTTTGCTTGCTAAGCCATTTTTGTAATACAGACATCACACAAATTGTTAATATTTTACTGGTCACTTTGGGCCAAGGCTAGGATCATTTGGGTACCAGCAACACACAATCCATCACATGTAATAATAATAGTATCAAAAGATACACATTCTAAATGTTTTGTGTAAGCACCATTATCATTTGTGACCTAGATTCAAAGTACAGAAAAACACTAATGTTACATTTCATACACAATTTTTCCAATTAATGTACCCTTTTACTAACCCAAATGTCAATAAAAAACTGATGTTAAGATTTTAGTAAGTCAAACAATGTAGCGTATTTGCACAACAGCCCATTGCAAATAGCTCAAAGCCTGGGAGGCCTGCTGTGATTACGGGACTCAAACGACTAAACAAGTGTATTTTGGTGGAGCAGAAATCCCCCGCTGACCCTGTATAGATCTGAGCAGTATAGATCTGTGTGGCCCAGGATTCACCAAATTACTGTATGTTCTACATTGTGCTCTATATTGAGTTTATTGACTGTTAGGGCCAAATGCTGCCAGTCCCCTGCCACTGCCTCAGCCACAGAGGGGACCGCAGTCAATACAGTGTTTATTTACAACACAGACTTAGACCCCTGGTGCCACTGTACTGTAACAGACATGAAGAGACAAGAGGTATTTATATCGTCTGTGCACAATGTGGACAAGAAAATAGCTCTAGAATGCATATTAGCAATCAATTCAATTGGTTGCATAAAACATTATGTGTGATTTTACATTTACTATGTTAACGCTAAATTAATTCATGTCAGCATCTGACCAGACACATGGCTCCGGAGCTGCACAGCGCGTGGCTCTGTCCTCGCGCTCATGGTCCACGCAACATTCCACGGAGCACTCAGGTCTCCAGCTGTGCGTAAACGTGGAGTGCTTGACACACTGTGAGCTCAGTTACCCCTGGGGGTTGGACCATATGGACTTGTCCCCGTCTAACCGGACCAAGACCAGCCCTGCTCACAGAGCACACAAACCCCGCTCACGGAGCGCACCAGCCTCGCTCAGAGCGCTCATACCACCTGGAGAAGTCCCAGTGATGCTCCGGTGAAATGGCTTCCCTTTCGATTTTCACTCGCCATCTCTCACACTCTGATTTTTGCTCTGCCACAGAGATTTGGTTTGCATCTCTGCCGTGCTCACTGGCACTGCAGCACATCGTCACGTCAATTAATGCAACAGTGCGACTTTATGTCAGAATCACTATAATTTGGGGATGTAAATTGGCCTGGTGACGTCTATGAGTGAACTCATGTTGTGCGCGGCGTTGACAGACAAAGATAACAATTCGCTGGAAAACAAACATTGGAGAAACTTGATTCTTCCGATAAGCTGTTGGGTCACTATCATCAACTTCATTTACCAGAATACATGTCAATTAAACACGTTTAGCTACTATTTTCTTAATATTGTTCTGCTCTTGCCATGCAGTTAGCATAGCTTGCCATTCACGATGATTGACACTTCAAACCACCACTTCTGGCAAACGGACATTCCCTTTCTGTTCAGTTTGTCAAATTGTTTTCTTCTTTTTGGTAAATTGTTTTCTTCCTTTTGTAAACATTTTTTCTTCTTTATTTCAAAATATTTTCTTCTTTTTGTAAAATTGTTTTCTTCTTTTGTTTCATTTTTTTCTTCTTTTTGTAAAATTGTTTTCTGAATATTTGATCTGGGTATACATGACCATCTCATTTAGGGCATAACTCTGACCATTGATAAAGGCATAAGGACCGCGTTTTTGTCCTTCCTTTCTTCCTAGGCTTTGGGCCTGCATTTCTAGCTTCTCCTCTGTCTTCTTTTGGGCCATTCAGTCTTAAGTTCCATCTTCTCTTGTATCTTTCCACTTCAGCTGTTCGACTTTTTAACTCTGTCTCCCTGATCTTAGCTCTGTACATTCTTCTCTTTGAACTGGGTTATTTCACTTTCCAACTTTTTCTCTTTTTTCTTTGCAATCTTTGATTTTGGAAGAGTTAAACTCTACAGATTTGGCGAGGTTGGTAAGGATCAGCATGTTTTCTCTCAGATCATTCTTCATGACAGTTATTAGAGATTGGAGAGCCTGGATATCTTCTGACTGGTTTTTGATTGCCGCCAACACGGTAGTAATAAAAGCAGGCTTCAAGGTTTTGTTTGGTTTAATCTTCGAAGGTGAGGTTTGAGCATTTTTGGCTCTCATGACGTCTGTGTCCATCTCCATAATTTAATAACTTGGCACACATCAGCTTGATATGTGTATCACTCTGAATTTAGTTATACACATTATCAATCTGGATAGGCTCTCGCCGAAAGCCGTTGGGAAAATACGTAACGTCATTTAAACTGATTGGTCGCAGCGTCGCAAAAGCGGAACAAGCCGAGAAATCAATAAATCCAGCTGGGAGAAAAGCACAGACTCCTTCCTGGTCCTCAGATGCACAAAGCACTTCTATGTGCACATTTTCAAAAGCAAAATAGTCCATAAATGTGTTGAAACAGGCCGAAGTACGTTCATCAGCGCTGCCATGTTTGTTTAGGTTTGTCCTTTTGCCTTTCACCCAAACCACAATGCAGCGCTGTGATTGGTCCAGCACACAATGGCCGGTGCAGCCCCAACAGTGGAACATCGTCCAGATGGATTCTCAAGATTGAAATTTGTGAGCTCACAAATATCGTGAGAATTCATGTGGCAGGGCCAGGTTAGGCAATGAATGCTTTTCAGTGACATTGCAATGATGAAGGCAGTCCCATAGTTATATAGTGAAACACAGCCAAAATTGGGAAACACAGCCAAAGTTTTTGAGTTTTCTTGAGTTTTTGAAAACTCAAGAAAAATTACAGAATGCATTTACATACAAACGGTGCCTGTGAACAATACAAGTATTGATGGTCATGTTTAGGAGTTTGATTAAAAAAAAAACAACAAAAAAAAACAAAAAACGGGTGAGACTATTTGAAAAACAGTTGGCTATTGCTAGATTTTGACTTTAATGCAGTTTGTGGGAGACTTGTTTAACAGCACAGATCAGCTCACTTGTTGTAGTCTCACTTAACCCAGTTCTTTATTGTGTTTAAACAAACAAACCAACAAATTTGTATCACAGAGTTTCAGACAGAGCAGTGCCTCGGATTCTTCATATTTGTGGGTCAGACTTTGCTTTCTACATCATATAAAAGCCTCCAGGTCGCAAAAAATTGTCCCCAGATCAATCAACAACCAAAGAAAATAAAATGTATAGTGGCCAATTCTATCACAAGATAAGATTTAAGTGTTGGTCATTACCACCATGCAGCATTGTTGGGCCCATTAGCGCCCCTGTAGCGGGCCATAAAACACCCTTTTTGAAGTGCAACCTCCAGATGGACCCTTTGTCCGTGTCCCAACCACACCTTATGTTGACAGATTTATACAAGCGCTCCATACTCCTCAGACATAGGGGCCAGACAATGGACATTTCTTTATCTGTCTGACAGGCCGTAGCTTCTCTCCTGTCCCGTGTCAGGATTAGACAGGAGGGGGTCAGAGTTGGCGGGACCCAGGAAGTCACCCTTTACGTGACATCACAGCACCCACCCTGAGCTCAGTGGGGTGTGACTAATCTGCCGTCCCAAAATCGAAGAGCCCCGTCCCGTACACTGCCTGGTCAGAATGTGGGGCCAGATTAAGGGCACATTAATTCACCATGGGGAAGCTCTTTAAAAGCTCGACCGCTGATATAATCGAAAGGAATTGGCTGGGCAGACTTTGTATGCAAATAAAAAAGGGAAATCCCGACAATATAACAACCAAGAACCCACTATTTGTGAATTTGTCTATTGCAGTGCTGTGATGAGAAAGACATGACTTCATATTTCATCAATTTCTCTCTACATATATATTTTGAAATGTTCTATTATTTATTTATGGTAATAATAATAAATGACTGTATGGTGAAGTTACTCTGATTGCAGGTACCATGAAAAAACAAAACACAGATTTATGGTTTATTTATGTTTTATTTGACCTTTCTTAAAGATACAAATTCACTCTTTTGCATGCGTCCTGGCCAAGAGGCAGAAGCAAACGCACAATTATAAGACACAGCATTGTCACACATTATCATATTTTCTGTGGGTGATGTGGGAGAAATAGTAAAAACACAGTACATCAATACATATTCAAAGCATAAAAACCACTAAATCCTTAAGCTTAGGGCCTTTTTTTTTTCTTAAATGCCTGACTAAAATGAACCTCAGTTGAAGCTGTTTCTGAACCCTTTGGAGCACAAACAAATGGCTGGACTCTTTGAGAAGCTGAGACTCTATAGTTTTGGCCTCCCATGTCTGATTTACTTTACTAATTATAAATGGCAATAAGCTCTGCACAGAGGGAATTTTAAATCCCGCCTAGATTTTCTTTGTCAAATAAATGAAAGCGCAAAGCTGGTGTCTGTGGGTAGGGACTGATTGACATTAGTATGGACATTTGTCAGGTTTGATAATTCCTCTGAATCCCTCTGAAGATAATTTCACCTAAAATGAGATTAAGGGACTAAAAATCAGCCCAGTGTATCTTGATGCTCATCTGTAAACCAAGATTACATTTACCAGTAAATCAAAAAATTGCAAATACGTTCACTGCTAATCCATGTTCCCATGTCCTGTACAAGGAGTGATTAATACCAATGATTAGGCTCTTGAAATTGTAGCGTCTATGATTGACAAGTCTCATGCTCTTAAACTGTTCTGTTTAAATGCTGTTTTAATTGAGGCTCGACTAACATTTGACTGTGCCCTGGTGAGGAAATCCCCTGAAGTTTACTCCCTGTGCATCCTAATATTTTATATAGAGCAAAACTTCCTGTATTTACATTGGTAAGCATTTATCTTTCTACACCAAAACAAGCCTTAATGGAAAAACAAATCAGAAGTAAACACTGAAAAATGTTTGCTGATTAAACGATAAACAATACAGATGGACTGACCTTGAAGAAAGCAAGAATAAATTAGGCTACCCAAGGCATTTCTCAAATAAACACAGGAAACATGTTGACATTTTTTTATTATACAGATACAAATGTTGGACATGACAAGAATGCAATTATAATGTTCCAAAATACTGCATTTGTTTAACTTACATGAAATCGCCAGGACCCAAATACTAACTCCAACCTGATTATTTAATAGAACCGTAAATTAGTTTTAATGAATGATGCAAAACTTGAGTGACTTGAGGAAGAGCAGCTGCTAAAACTCGAATGACACTGTTACTTTCACGTTCACGGAAGGAAGATGGTTTTCTACAGCAACCCTAGTGTGGAAAACCCAAAAATCTGAAAAATAATATACATACTACACTATTCAGATATGAGCTGCAGATCTTTACCACTTCTTCCCGTCAAGTTTACTTTTAAGTGCTGTATTTCTGTGGTGTATCTTGACAGCATGATGCCCCAGTGCTCCGTGAAGCATGGCAGCGCTCCTTATCCCAAAAGCCACGGAGATGATGAGCCTCTCTCCGCCTGGATCTGAAGTTTGGGGTTAAGTCTGTGCCTGCAGTGATGCACATGTGCGAGTGTGTGTGAGAGTGTGCGATAGACTGTGTGAGAGTGTGTGAGAGAGCATGTGAGAGACAGAGGGAGAGTCACTGGGCCTTCTGCTCTCTGTAATCCACTTAGGCACCTGGACAATGAGGAAACAGCTGGACTGATCTTCCTTTGGCTGAAAAGTGTGCACAGCTTTTGGAAAAGAGAAACGTTGAACGAAAGAATTGAGTGGGGATGGGAATATCGGCATCGAAGTATGTATATCGATAATTTGGGAAGTGATAATTTGCGAATATGAGTACTAATTAACATGTACATTTTAAAGCAAGGCATTTATATTTTAGACTTGCCAGGGCCATTTCTTTATAGTTTTGTGTCAAACAGTCCATCAGCTGCAGATTTTGTATTTATTTTTAATCTAAAAAGGGACATTGGACATTAATCTACATAAAACAATGTAAATTTGCCTGAGTTAGCTGATGTGAGCTAATTTACATCAGTAGTCCCTTTGCCAGAAGTCAAAGAGGCATCCTAAAAGTGAATACACTTAAAAATCATAGATCAGAGAGACCGATCTGTCCATCAGGTGTGCTGTTTGTTTTTGTAGCGCCCTTTTGAAACCCTTTTCCATGCATATTTATTGAAATGCCTTCACCCATAAGTTTAAAGAAGATATCAATACAAAATTGATTAAAACAATGTCTGCATACCGGAACCAACAATCAAACCATTTAATGAAGAGTACATGCTCTTTTTAATGGGATTCTCTTATCTCACAAAAGAACCAGACCAAGATCACACGCTCTCTCTGGGTGGAGTCTGCATGTTCTCCCCGTGTTACGGTGGGTTCTCTCTGGGTTCTCTGACTTCCTCCCACCGTCCAAAGACAAATGTGTTAGGTTCATTGGCAAATCGAAATTGTCCCTATGAATGGGCAAGTGAACGGTTGTCTGTTCATGTCCATGTCTCTGTGTTAACTATGACAAGTTGGCCACTGTCCAGGGTGTATCCCGCCTAAGGCCCAAAGTCTCTCCTAACCGGAGACAAGTGCTAGAAAATAAATGACTGTACAATAGATCAGTCGGAATGTCAAAATGGAGCTAAATCATATAAGACACTGTTCAATGTCCTCATTTAGGGAATTCTGTTTTGTAGGAGTTCCTTCAGCTGGAGTTCTCAGCTGGAATGTCACTGTTTTGTTCTTATCATGGATCAGTGTTTTCGATAAATTACCGAATGTTTAATGTGTAGAATAGTACACTCCAGTACTCCTGAAAATGTTGACATTGAGAGCCGTACTTTCCAGCTGCTGTCCATGCCTCTTACTGTTGTCCCAGTTTCTCCCTGGGGCGCAGCTCGTGGCACTTCTTCTGGCCTCTGCGCTCCATCCATCCTCATGGTTCAATACTGGCACAGATGTGGGAGAAAGTTTAAGAGGCCCACTTGTGCCATTAGTCCTGGGAGCAGCAGGGGGACCCTTCTCTAATCAGTTTTATTGGAGCTGAGGATTGGGTTAACACAACAGGGTCAGGACCAGAGCCCGGTGGCCCTGGTCCAGTCTGAATGTGTGTGTCTGTTGTGCTGTCACCCTGAGGCCACGTGGCACTGAGGGAAATGTGTCTCTTCCTCTTCTTGGCGTTTATTGGCAAAACGTTTGTTGGAAAGTGCGACTCAGCTGTGACACAGATTAACTGGTGATTGGACGACTGTATGGGGTCAACGTAATGAGGTCAACACCACTGTTTTAACCCAATTCTGAAAACATGCCCGGGCTGATAAGGTTATTGTTATATACGTTTAAAAAATTGAATTAGAATGAGCTATGGTATATCTGTGTTAATGTAATAAGGCTACAAGAACACAGATTAGTAATAGATTATATGTAGAATGCTTGTGTTTTGTTAAAATTGGGATGACATCTTGATTTTCAACCAGTGTGTCGGGGAACACTAGTGTGCCTCGAGGTTCTCCCAGGTGTGCCTTGAAAACATGTCATATTTATCGATTTAAATGAATAATTGACAATGTTGAGCAACTTCTTCACAAAAAAACAACTAAAAACTAAAAGGTAAACAGCCACCATTGCCAAATTTAAAGAACCAGAAACAATGACATACTGTATACAATATTTGCAACGTAAATAACACAGTATTTTAGTTGGTGGTGTGCCACAGAATATTTTCCTCCAAAAAAGTGTGCCACGACTCAAAAAAGATTGAAAAACATTGCTGTATGTAACACTTAATACTCCTAAAATAAAGTTTGAAGAAAGAAAAAGTAAATAAATTGGACCTTCTGCATCCCAGGCTTCTTGGAGATGGCTTATTTCCCACGTGAATGTTTCGAGTTCCATTGTCAGTAAGTAGAACAGTCGAATTAATACTTTAATTTGTTTGTTTTTAAGACAAGTGTGTTTTAAGTGTGTGTTCTTACCTTGATACAGTATGTTTTGTTGAGCAGTTGTCACCAACTGCTGTGAGTGATGTGCCACTTTTATCATCTGATCTTCCCGAATGTTTCCAGATGACGGACCTGACACGTCTGCATGACTGCCCACATCCCTTGCTGCCCAGTGGTCCCTTCATCAAAACACGGAAAGGTAAAAACAACTTCCCCTGGACCCAAAGATAGTGAGAGTGAACTTGTTTGTAAAGAATTAGGCAAAGCTATGGAAATATAAACGGTAAACAAATGATAAATAACAGAATATTGTAAGATTTAACCTGTAAAGATGTTTAAGTAGTGGTTAGCCATACAGATCCACTTTTTGTGGCGATTCATATCACAGTTTATCTGTGAAATGGTTGTTCCGCGACCATCTCCCATGTCACGAGTAGGAATTATAGTTTGAGCGGCTTTGAGATGTTTTAAGGGTTGCACATCATAACTTTGTATAAAAAATGATCATACTATTATCATATCATAGTATGATCATCATATAGTTTGAGCGGCGTTCTAGATCATTTAATTTCAAGTCTACAACTGTATTAACATGATGTCCTGATATGTTGACCTCGATACAAGGTCGGATTACGTCTGCTGCAGCCATAATAACAGGATTTGTGCAACCTAAATGGTTTAAAACTCACACTGTTTTATTGATAATCCAGCAATCACTTTAACTTAAGCTTGTTTCCTCTTTGTGTAAACATGCTGTAAACAAGGACAGGTGAAAATTGAAATGGGACCTGCTCGGGGCAGAGGTGACTTGACCCTGTGTGACCCGTGTGCAGGGGTCAGCCGGTCAGACGCCACTCCAGCTTCTGCTAAACGACTGAATCGCTGTCACAGTCTCTCATTCCCCCAGGGCATGCTGTGTCATGGCTGTGAGTTTCACTTCATATTGAATGGTTAGCTCAAGTAAGTACTGGAAACACGGCGCCCCGGGTGACTGTTTGGCAATGGGCAAAAGAAAGGATCTTAAAAGCGTAGCAATTTGTTTTTGTAAATGTCCTACGTCAATAGAGCAGGGAGAAAACGTGTTAAAAGGCTGATTCAACACTGATTACTAGCTTTAATGGTCGCTTTGGTGCCTTTGATGCTGAATTCTGAATGGGTTTCTCATCTCGCGAGTGTGTTTTCATTTGAGGAACTGCTCTAAAAGGCCACAGCAACGATTGAAACCATAAAGTGCACAGTTTCGGCAACAACCTTCTTACATTAATGAATGCTTTAAACCCTATTATTCAGCAGTGAACTGCATTTCTACTTCGTTTTGTACAATAGTGTTGCACTGAAAAAAAAAGCTGTGCTTTACAATGAAACAATGCAATTTAACCAAACAAATAAAACATTGGTTTGTCTTTCAACGATCAGCAGTTCTACAGCCATAGCATTCAGAGGAAGAGTATTTGCTAACACTGTGTCTGTATGTAACTTTTTCTGATGAAAAGTTTGCCACCTGCTTGTCGCTATGAAGATATTTATAGTGACATGGCAATATTCATTCCATTGTTTAAAATTTTCCACAGTATGGCATTAAGTCGTGACATAAACAATGAGGTGTGAAGAGAAACGATTTAAGGTGTGGAAAAACTGCAGTACAAGCAATGGTCCAGCAAATGTAGAATTGCTTTACCTTCTGTACAACTTTGAGACATCTGACAGTTTCTGGCGTAGATAAAAATGTATAAGGCCATATAGTGTAGTGTTGCCATCGCAGGTCACTTGCATGTAGCCTGTGACAGCCAATCACTGCACAGGTCAGGGTGCGCATTTCTCCCTCAGTGTGAAAGTTCATCAAGTACAGTATTTAAGAGCTCAGAACGGTCTCCTCTTTCAGCGTTTTTAGCGATTCGATGGACATGTAAGCCGTTGTTGTGTAAAATAGCGGCCATTCCGTTATCAAAACATTGTGCATTTGTGAAAACTCATTTGCCGTGTAAACAGCTCCTTCAAGTCAACATCATCATCATCATATACTTTATTTTGGACTTTGGACTTTTTATTTATGGTGCACATCCACATTTACAAAATCACACTGCTCCATCGCAGGACCCTGAGCAACATCCGCCTTCCATCACTACAAGTCACATTCAGTGTAGTTACATGACAGGTTTTTGTGTTTTCCTTATTATGATTTAGTTTGGTGGGTGGCACCTGTGGTAAATATGTATCATAGTTGAAGAAGAAAGTTTGAAAATAAATGTTTAAAATCACAGAAAGTAGTGCTGAAACAGAATCCCTCTGTGATGTCATCAAAAACCGACGTACCATTGAAAATACAGGGATAATTTACAGCAACTGACACATTTCTCTTACAGTTTAATTAATCACCCAACAAACTAAAGGTGTTGTCAGCTATTATTTATTGTCATTTCCTAACTATTTTGTAGATTTTTGGCCCTTGTTTACAGTAACAGGTGGGGATTTACCTCTACCTGTTTCACATCTGCTGCTCATGTTCAACCAGGAGCATTATAAACTTTACAAAAACTGTCAAACTGGCGACAAATAGGCAAAATGTTTAATATAATCCTAAATATAATCATGCACACTGCATTTTAGGGAAATATGTCTGACCTGTCATATGCACTTTACTCTCTGCACGGAGATGATGGAGGTAGATCTGTGGAGACACTCAGTAAGAATGCATCATGTTCAAGGTACTTTTGAGCAAGTAAAACTAAGTAACATTTTTACCTTATTAACTTTGTTGTAAGTCCGTGTGGCATTTGCAAATGCATTTTCGGGCCTCTGAAATCCCTGTCATTGCCCCCTGCTGTCTCTGCACGAAAAAACAGCCTTCCTGACCCAAAAACAACTCTCCTGTGAAACCTTGGTTCTCTTTTTTATATTTGGCGACATAAAATATTTTTGTAATATGTTGTACTTCCCTATTTCATTTAAAAAAGAAGGGGGAAAAAAATAAACGTTTACATCTTTTTACTGACAGTGTATTTTCACAAGAGACCTGCAGGGGGAGCTCTGTTGCTGTTGCTGAAGTTACTTAATTCTGCTTTAATTGAATAAATGCACGAAAGATGTGTTTATAGCCAGTGAAACATCCCAAGCAAAGCAATAATATCTCAAAGACACAAGCATATAACAATGTAAAGTTGAAAAAAAAAAAGTAGAATTACCCTGAATAAGTCACCATTATAAAAATAGAGATATTTGCTTATGAAGATACAGTAATCCAAGGTATATTTCTTCTTCACAAACATGTCAACAGACGCCACTTGTTTCTTCCATCCGAAACATCTGATTTGGAGATTTTATTTTGCTCTCTTGTACCCTAACGAGCGCTGGATCTGAAGGCTGGCCTCCTGTAAAGTAATTAGGCAGCGATGAATAGTTACAATGTAATTACTGTGACAAAAATGAAAAAAGGGGACGCTGCTTTTCAATTACCATCACACGTTTCTCGTTTCCCCTCGGCCTTTAGCTCGGCGCTATAATTGTATTTTCACTCAGATGAATAGTACAGTGCGTTAAATTATGTATGGCCCATAGTGTGATATACATAGAGAGAATATGGCTGCCCCCCAGGCTCTGCTCTCGCCGCTGACTTTGAGATGCAATAGATCGGGGAACTCCGCTGTTTTGTATTATTGATCCATCAGCGCGGAATCCTCTGAAGGTCGTTAGAGGACAACTTTTATCACATCAGCCCAACAGGTGGTGCGTTTAAGGCCTGCACAAAAGTAGACTGGTGTAATATTGACCGGAGAATTACCACATGGGAGTCGCATTAGTTTAGATCTATACAAATGATAACGTTTTGACAACCTCCCGCTGTGAATTAAGCAAGGATTGTCAAAATAACCATGATTGTGTGGGTGCAAAACCTAAATTTGTGCTTCAGAGCAGAATGTTTTTGAAATCTAGAAGGCGAGCATTGTATTTCCATAATGAATGACAGCATAGTGTATAAAGATTTGCAGTATGATACTAAATTAAAGGTGCACAATGTAAGTTTTCAGGTGAAGGGTCTGCCGCTTGGTTGAAGATGTTGCCTTGTTGATCTAATTTATCTTTATTGAGACATGCGGCTAATGTCTCAATGCTAAGTTACAGGTCAGGGACTCTAAAATGTAACTTGAAATCCTTACAAAAAAGCATATATACAGACAAAACTAAACTCAAATGCACATAAACCTCCCAAACTCTTTACTGGAAATGAAGGGGCTGAGAAATAAAATGAACTTTAAATCAGTGAGAGTGCTGACAATCAGGAAATGTTTTTGTGCTTCGGTTTCTGGAATAAGACAATGGAACAGTTTACCAGGGGAATTAAAAGAATGTGTGTATGTAAAGCAATTCAAAAATAATTACAAAAAACAGATATGGGAGTGCTGTGAGTGTTAAATAATGCAAGAAGGGCAACAATATTGTGCTAATGATGTATGTAACGGATTGTGAGAGTTTCTGTTTTGCAGTGGGACTAACAAGTTTATACTTTCCGGCCCACTCCTTTTCAAACATGCATTTATCGATATACAATAAGTGTTTTATGAATTAATAATGTTAATAATGTTATTTTATTGGTTTTTTGGGTGCCTGGTGTCTGCAGAGAAGACCTCCTGAATCAGATGTAATTGTCTACGTTGGTTCTGTCTTGATACCTATGTTTTTGCATGTTCGAAATAAAGACAAACAAACAAACAAATGTGCTTATTTCTCATGTCTTTGAGCGCAGATCATCTTCTTTGTTGTCGCTCACAGCAAACACAAAGTTTGGAGTGTTTGGACCATACGGTTGTCTTTTTACAGAAGTGTTATAATTGTGTGTTTGTTAATTCTGGACTACAAGACTGTAGTAAAAGTTTGATGATGATGATGATGATGATGATGGTACTTACGCACAGTTTATAAATGACACCCCAGATTTTTGAGGAGGCCGAACCCGCTTGCAGTATGTTTTTCTAAGGTATTGGCAAAATAGATATGTTTAATGCGATACTTTGGAACATCCCAGGCAAACTCAGAACATCCCCATGGAGTCAGGTCTTCACTAGAAAATGTATATATTGCACCTTTAATCAAATGGATATTTTACCATTTCTAAAAAGTTGGACGGTTAGGTAGGATTAAATAATAAATAAATCTAACTCTGCTTCTTCCCCAGTTGTAGAACATTTAAATCAGACATTACTGTTCACTTCAGCATTTACATGAAATTATGAAGTATTTCTTGTTATATTTTTATATTTTTTACTGTCTTGCATGATCAACTGTTATTTTTAAGGTCATTTATATTTGTTTTTTGTCTGATGCACTTTGGGTTTGCTTGTGCATGAATTCTACATTGTAAATACATTTGCCTTATTGCGTTAATACCTGGAGGAATTTGACAGAAATGAAAAGCAAATTATAAATGGTGAGATGATTTTCAGTCGTCTCATTTGTAGTAATCTGGACGTCAACATCATTTTCATCTTCTAAATCTTCTACTCTAGTCCAAAAAAACTTGATAACTCTAGCACATTTAATAGAACTGGATTAATCGACAGAACATCACTGGTTATGCATAAAACCAACACATGGAATTACTGGCGGTGTACCAAGCAATTTCCCTTCTCCGCTGTGTCTGGGACGTGCCTGTGCAGTTTGCCCAGGGGTATTTTTGTCTGTGAAATAGATAGAAAAGTTTGTGCTGGTAACTTATTTAACAGTAGCTTGTTGATGTGTTCTCAGTCTGAGCCTCAAGCGCCGGCAGACTGTCTGATCATCCTCCTTATTAAATCCAGTGTCTGTCCCTGCGTTCCTGTCGTCGAGTCAAAGAAGCTTTAGTTTCGCGCTGCAGTAATTACCATCCACCTGCATACTTTTCACCTTTATGTCTCAGAGTTTATATTTGAACTTACATGCATAGGTTTTTGAAGAAGAACTCATATTTTTCTTACTCCAAGACGTGAGTTGGAGCCCATTACTTTCACTCAGCACCGTATAGGACATTATGCAAATTTCCGACTGCCTTTGAAGTACGACTCTTTCAATCTCCTGCGAGTTATTTTTGGTTAACCTTTGACAGACACACATTACGCCTTTTGGACTTTCCTGTGAAAAATGCCGATGTCCACTTCTCTGCAAAGTTAACGGAATTTTAGAGTTTATTGCACAGAATATATGCAATCGTAAACGCACCACACGAGGCCATTTTTTCCCCTCATATTGCCACTTCAATAATCAAGAATACATGTGCTTGTGCAATTGATTGATACTTGCTGCATAATATGAAATCTCGAGTCCCTTAAAGTTATATGAGCATCTTTAATTTTATATGAGAACCGACATCTGGCCATTGTCCCATTTGTAACGCGCCAACAGGGCCCAATGATGAAACGAAACGAGAAGTAGTAGAGATGATGAAATGTTCTTAATGTGGCCAGTAAAATGAATAGAAGGCCATTATAAATGACTGTGATGATGTCACCCTCTGTAAGGGCCCCCACAGTGAAGCCCTGTGTCGTCCAATAGAAATGCTGAATGCTAGTCGTAGCAGCAAGCTTGTATTTAACAAAAGAATTAAGGCTTGGATGAAACTAAACAGTGTATGAACATATGCGGACATTTAAAGGTGCACTACGTGTCATTTTCCTGGGTCTGCACCTGCTTGTCTCATAGAGATGTTATTGCTTTACTAAGGATGCTCCACAGAATGGCATTTAACATATATATCTTGCATTAATTAATGTGCTGTTTGTATTGCTAAAACTATTTAGAAAAAAAAATCTATTCTGGCTGTAAGTGGGGTTGCCTCTTCACAGACCTGACTGGTAACTTGCACAACCTGTTTGTCTCCATGGATAGAGTTAAGATTGAAGCTGGGGTATTTGACTTCTTTATTTGTTATAAATGTGTACGTTTTATGTTTTCCGACAATGAGTATGTTATAAATGTAGCACTTTGTGACAAAATTAAACCAATGCACTTTGTCTGCAGCAAATTCTAAAGTATTTTATTTCTTATCAACTGATAGAAAGGGCCACTCTGATTGGCTGTGCTTTGGGCGGTCCGCCTAGTTTCACTTTGCTGTCTGAAAAAAGCTGTTTTAAAGCAATGCCTGTGCCTTAAAATGAATGCATGTGATTATTAATGATGTTCCAAAGAGTTTGTGAGAGCAAGGGATGCATTACTCACACTGTAATATCTACTTCTGGTTCCAGTGTGAAAATGAGGTATCCCAGCTTTAATGCACCAACTTTAAACACTGTGGAACATTCCAGGCAAAGACGTAGCAGCTCAATTCAGAATTTTTCCAGAAGTTTCCGTGGGCGCTGCCATCTTTTTTCCGTTGTACTTTACATGGGGCAGACGAGCTCAACAGAAAATAAGTTCTACATGGAGTACGAAGCTGTTTTCAGGCCGCCCAGGAAATCAGTGCTTTGTGACTTGTTGTTGCTCGTGTACGTTAAACATTTTACACAAATCAAACTACTTTATATAATGTTTGCGTGAACAGGGTACTCGAAGTGCGTTTACTGCAGGAGTGCAATTATACGACAAAAAGAGGCAAAAGCGGGCGGGCGGAATTGGGTGAATACAGACAAGAAGATTACAGACCCTGAGAAGTTACATAGGACACCTTCAAAATGTAAAAGCATTGTGTGCAAAGGAATGACATTAAACATACAATTACACAGGATTATAGTAGACAAAGAAAGGAGAGCAGACAAAGGACATATAATGTTGTGCTACTAAGTGATGATGGATGGGTTGTGTAGAGTTCTAGTGTGCGTTTGGTTAGAGAAGGCGTAGGCTGAGAAGGTGTTCGTTGCTGTCAGTCTGCCTCAGGGCGGCAATGAATATGGAGGCAGCTCACCACCATCACCACAAAGACTCTCACTCAAGCTTCTACGCAACAATGAGATCCCCAACTGCCTGAGGAGCTGAGCAATATCACATATAGCAAGACAAAAATGTTGTACCTGAAAACTGTAGATATGTGAACATTATACAGGTCATAATAAATAATATGAACAAAAAAATCAAAATGAATAGTACATTTATTCTATTCTATTATTTAAAATATATCTAAATGTACAGTGCTTTATTGTCACACTTTATTTCGTCATTCAGAAAGTCCAATTTTGTAAAACTGCTCACAGACTTGAGGAATAGGGACGTGTTAGACATTAGATAATGGGAATTAAAAAAAAAAAAAAAATGAAAAAGAGCATATTGTTTGGTCTTATTCTCAGTAATCATTAAAATTGAAGTACTAAGAAGTTAATATTGTGTCATCCCTAATTACAAATGATAAAAATACACCACTCCCCTAAGCCTAAGTTTAGCTACAATCTAAGACACACAGATTTTCTTTTTCTTTTTAACATTTTTTCTTTGTTAAATTTTAAAATGCAATCTTGGCCTAAAATTACCTTATAATAATAAAATGTTCATGAGCGTTGATGAATCCTACATAATATGCTTCACCTTTTTCAAACAGTTGGGTGTGAAAATTTTGTGAGCACTGACACATTGATTATAGGACAAATACCTGCCTAAATGCCTGTAATTTCTCAAATATATGTGAATGAATCAATCACTCAAATTACAACTTTGCTACTTTTGCTCTGATGATGAAGGAAATCACAAGGTTTGGATTCTCACAAAAGTTGATTTTGCATAACATGTGTACTTTAATATGATCATAACTGCAGTCTGCTCGAAAGCGTTAGTCTATTCACCTTATTCTGCCCCACCCACTTTTGCCGTTTTTTGCCACTGATATGCACTTTTGTTGTAAACGCACGTCCGTTTGACGAGAACTCCGTTAAAGCTAATGACGAACGAGGGAAAAGTCTCGCCGCTAAAATGTTACATTAAGTAGGTTGATTTGTGTAAAATGTTTAATGAACACGAGCAACAACAAGTCAACAACACATCGATTTCCTGGGCGACCTGAAAACGTTTTTTTTAGTCTGTGTAGAACTTATTTTCTGTTGAGCTCGTCTGCCCCGTGTAAACTAATACAAACAAGACGGCAGCGCGTACGGCAACTTCCGGAATAAGGTGAATATCTAACCACGTAGGTGAACATATACACAGTGAAGAGCCACCGCACAGATCCAAAAACAAACACAAACGCTGTGAATGAATGATCTCACTCCGTGGTAGGTCGCAGTGACGGAGATGACCTCATCACGGGAGCAGGAGTGATCAGTGTGAAAGGGTTAAATGTTATCAGTGCTGGATCTGGATCTGCTCTGATGCCCTTGACTGAAGCTCTGTGCTCCTTGTACCTGTGTGACTTACGATAAGGGGATGACACAGCTCAGTTTTCCCTTTATACTCTCTGACAACTGGAGCGTGCACTTCCTGGGACCCAACGCGTCCATCATTTATTTTTCATTGATTGATTGTCTTCTATCACCCGTCGCAACTGTATGAGCCTGTCCCAGCCTTTTGCGTCAAGGCTGTCAAAATGAGTCAAAATGAGCTACACCTTCATCCTCAGTGGGAGAATGACAACAGGAACATCATTTTAACGTGGAAAAATTACATGAACGATAACAATAAAGCATGGATAATGTCGAGTTTTTGGTTTTATCGCTTTAAAGATATGAGTTGAATTAAAATAAAACACATATTAAAATACCAAAATATGGGCATTGGGAAACTTATAGAAATGTGTCATCTGCATTTTCCATCCTTTAATGGGATAATATGTCTTGTTATGGGAGAATTGCTGATTTCTAAAACAAGTTAAACAATAAAAATGCAGAGAGAATGAGTCTGATCAATGAGTTGATTTATTCACTGGTACCAAAGTGAATAGTGGCCTTTCCCTGACATAGTGATCTCTCCCTGGTCGACGGAGGTGCATAACAGTCAGAACACATGCTTTTTATATACAAGACATAGGTGGAGACATAGTTATCACATCAAGAAGAGACAACATGAAACAAGAGCAAGGACATATATGACTGGGAGCTGACAAAATAAGTGCTAAAGAGATGTTAAAGTTGAAGTTAACCTTTCAGAATGGCAATTCAGCAATTCAGAATGGACGAGTCAGAATGAGAATGCAAAAT
Organism: Rhinogobius similis; assembly: GCA_019453435.1. Taxonomy (NCBI): domain Eukaryota; kingdom Metazoa; phylum Chordata; class Actinopteri; order Gobiiformes; family Gobiidae; genus Rhinogobius; species Rhinogobius similis. Next base: position 12,701,094 of record CM033619.1, read on the forward strand.
TAATAACTGTGATTACAAACTGGAGCAGTTAGACCGCAGAGGACTGGGGACCAGGGCTGCAACTGTTAATCAGAATCAGAACAAACCAACTACTACAATGATCATTAGTTGACTATTTTAATAATTGTTAATTGTAAATTGGACTATACCGACTCTAAAACTCACCAAAATTCACCATATTCCGTAAGTTGTCGTAGGCGCCGCCATCTTGTTTCCGTTGTATTAGTTTACATGGGGCAGACGAGCTCAAAATAAGTTCTATGCAGACTAAAGGAACCCGCCCAGGAAATTGGTGCATTGTGACTTCTTATTGCACGTGTACATAAAACATTTTACACAAATCAATCTACTTTATATTAGGTTTTAGCGACACAACTTTTCCCTCGTTTGCCATTAGCTTTAACAGTGTTCTCGTCAAACCTAAGTGTGTTTACAACAGAAGTGCGTATCTGTGACAAAAAGATGCAAAAGTGGGCGGTACGGAATAAGGTGAATAGCAACAAAAATGTGGTCATTTGCTCAAGTTGTTCTAATCAGGAAAAGAGGTAGCGAGTGCTCATGGGAAACAAATTGATAAATAGATACTTTATTGATTCAGATCCAGCTGCAGAAATATGTTCACAGCACTTCTCAGTCATCGTTGTGTCTCAAAGGTCTCAGTGCAGCTTTAGCACGAGGTTTTGTCAGGAAGAGTAAGCAGATTGTGTGTCAGTTTGAGGAGAGTAACAGCCCTCAGGACAAAAGACTCCTCTGTGCCCAGTAGCCCGGACATCCCACTCAGCGTTCGGGTGGAGCAGCTGAACTCTGCAGACACAACAGGAAACCCTCTGCCTCGATCTCGCGCTGTTGTTTCAGTTGCTGATGAGACAGTCATTCCCTCCAAGTATTTCCTCTTGAATTTCTTCTGTGGTGTAAAAAGTCGATTTCTAGCTCCTTGCACTGTCTCCAATTTACAAGAGAAACAAATAACCCATTTCACACAATCTAACAGTCCCTAACCTCTGTCCATTGAACTGCTCTAGTCACACTTCAAAGTTTGTTAAAATTCCCAAGAAGTCATAAAATCAAAAAAGTTTCAAAAACAGCTCAGTGTGCCAGCCAGGAAGCCAAAAAGCAGCCAACGAAGGATCAAAGAGCAAAAAACACTGAACCGAGAAAAATATGAGCCGCACAAGGAAGTACAATTACGCCTGTAACATCACAGCCAATCCATTTGCTTTCACCCACACAGGCCTTTAACAGGCTTCAGTGCCAAAAGAGGTTTTATCACAAACATGGCGACATTGTTAAACCAGAACACTCAACATATGATTTTTGTTTTCCCATAAATATTCTCTATCTTGAAATCTTTAGTTGAAGTATTTATACCGTCATCTGGTTATAAATACATTCTAAATAATGACTTACAACGTGAATAATTGCTTGACCAATAAACTAAAGAATAATTGCTGACTAGTCGATTACTAAAAAATGGTTAGTTGCAGCTCTACTCTAGCCAGAATTATACGAATACTATATTGTACTGTATATATTTTATGACAATGGGGGAAACCGAAGCGCACTCGACCCGGTCCAGGAATCAGGACTTTGGGTGGATGAAGTGTATTTATGTTGTTCTTCCAGGCAGAAAGCACTGCCACTCACTGAAGGATGGTCAAATTTCCCTATCTTACACATAATAATATAGAAATACATGTATTCAGTTGAATATGTACGCTTAAGTAAGAAGTCAATATATCAACTAACCTCGAACATCCACCATTCAGCAAGTTTGAGCTTCTTCCCTCAAGTCGGAGGTACAAATGCCCAGCCTTTACTGAGAACATGCAGTCATTTGAACCTCAATTGGGCAATTTGATTTAATGTACACCATTTCACACTTCCAGCAAGTTGTTCTGAGCAGGACAATCTATGACTCCAACGTTTTACTGTAAAATGATGGCAAGGTTTAACTCATAGTTTCTGCTCAAGCCCGTTTTTTTGTTTTTTTCACTTGATGTGGAAAGTTATGTTGTTTTGTTGAATGTTTTTTAGTCACAACAAACCAATTTACTTACAAGGACAATAAATTATTACCACTATTGTTAAAATGAAAAATAAAATTGTAAGAAAATAACAATTCTGACTGTGGACACATGTCAAATTTGACTTTCTTAGCAAAACGGCAAGACAGTGGTAATTTTTAAAACAATTTTCACAGCGACAGACTGTTACTCCCTGTCCAAATCAATCAGCCAAAATAAATAGGCCTATGTGTAACCACCAATCATATTAATTTATTACAGTGTGTTTTTACCATTAGCCCTCAGTCCATTCATCTTGGATATCTCCTCGTCTACTGTCATTTTCTCTCCGTCCATCATTCTCCTCCCGCAGAAAGGGGCGTGCGAGCTGGAAGCTAATCTGAAGCCAATCAATAGCAGTCTGTGCCTCTTCCTGTGTGTCAGCGCTGTCCGGTGCCCTTGTCTAACTGGACACACAGTCAGAGAGGCGGCATCTGCTCAGGCACTATCGCAGCTCCTTTGACTGTAAATCTATGGAAGCCTCTAAATGCCGTTCCTGAACATTGTCGTGAGTGCAAGAGGCTATCTGCTCCCATCTAAATGAGATTGATGCCCGCGCCGAATCCAGTTGTCAAATGCAATCACAGGCACATTATCTCTCCTATTGAAATGTAAGGGCAGAGATGCAAAAACAAAGAGATAGTGACAGGGAGAGAAGAGAGAAAGCAGTTCAGTTCCTTTGCGCACCTCTCACTCTGCTTTCGAAGCTCATAGGCAGGTCAAATTATAGTTTTCAGAGGAGAAAAAAGACATAAATCAGACAATTGCCCAATTTTGCTTATGTAGATGTTTTTGTTTAATTCTTTTAAGAGAAGTTGTTCGAAAGCAGTATCTTAAATTGTGGCAGTATCGTGAGCCGTCTTTGGGGATACTATTTTGTATCTTTCGCAGTAGTTCCAAATGGTCCAGATGAATTAAGTTGCAGATTAGCTGAGTGCTGATCTAGTAGACTGAACAAACTGATTATTTTTTTCTTGGAGATATACATTTTTGACATAAATAAAAGAGTTTTTTTTTTTTTTTTAGTTTATTTGCTATTTATAGTTTGAAAACCACAATAGAGTGCACAGTAAAACATTAAAACAACCACATTAAAAAAAAAGTTAGTTATAAAACCCTAAAGTAATGAGAAACATTAAGACAGTGTGAAAAAAGTTTGGTGCACAGATTGTGAGCAATAAAATGGCATGGTATGGTTTTACAGAATATGGTTTATGTTTAGGAGCTTTATCTGTAGCTGGTAATTCATGTTCTTGCTTTGGACTGGAACATTCCCACTGAGGGATATAACCATGAGGTTACTCCACACAGGTTTAGATCCTGCCTGCAACGCCAGTTGTTATAGGAGCACTGCTGATGTTAGGTGTGCTACTGTGCTGCTTGTGGCTGTATACAAATACATGAATAAAACTCTGAGAGGTAGATATTCCCGTTTTCTTATGTCCATTCATTGTTGTGAGCCATGTTTTGACTGGCACTGTCCTCTCAGATCGGTTTTCTTGAGAGCACTTTGGAACAGTTTTATTCATAACAAATGTTTTCTTACTAGACAAAAGCCAAATTGGACCTGAATCATACATTTAATCATGAAGCCAATCTTAGCAATTCACAAAAGGCCATTTTGTTAATCCAAGTTTGTGGCATTATGAGACGTGACTTAAATCTTGACAAAACAATAAACTACTTCAGGTTTATTGTGTGCTTTTTCTGCCTTTGTTTCACTTCTCTGTGCCTCTGTGTCATCACTGGAAATATGGCAGTTTCTCACAAGCTTATGTCAGCGTTTGGTGAGAAATTAATATTATTATCTATTTATATTTGCTTTTTGCCATTTCATTTCACCTTAGTCTGCATTCTTTCTTATCCAGTCATCTCGCTCAAAAGTGTTACTGGAGCAAAAAGTGAGCCAAACCACGTTGGGAGCTGGACCTCTCACAGCCCTTTTTGGATTGCTAAATTATACAGGTACAGTTCACTTCACTCAATCTGTCCCAAACTGAACCACTCGAAACTTGGCTAAAAAGGTTCTTTAATTTTATCATAATTCACAGTGGATTTTGTTTGTTTGTTAGATTTTCGAAGAATATCTGTCGGCAGGTCAGCTCTTTCCCATCATCAAAATGCACAGAAAGCAAAACACTAGAACGACTTGTTGTCACCACAATCTCGTCCCCCAACCTGCTCTCAGCTGCAGCGTCGATGCACTGACTCCAAGCCCCTCAATGAACACATGCTGGAGCTACAGTCTCCTCCCTCTCTCCCCCTCCCCTCTCCCTCACCATTCACCGACCAATCCGCTGTCCGCATGAGCTGTAGTACGACGGGGCAAGAGGATGATGTGTAGGCAGCCTGCCACTGGAGGAGGTGTGTCTCTCCCCCAACCAAAAGTGCATGGTTTTATCAGCGTGCGCTCACACTGAGAGGAGAGCGGAGCCAGAGGAGAGGAGCTATGATGAACTGCAAGTGCACCAGGACCGCAATTTAGCTCCAAAGTCTCCAAAGTTCAAAGGGCGTCGCTGAGGATACACAGATGAGGAGGAAGGACACAGGAAAGAGCCAAGGAAGCGGAGATTGAGTGTGTGTTGCCTAAGGGGCAAGCTTACACACACACTTGTACATATAGACCTATCTCCCAACTCACACACACACGCTGAACCGGCAAGCTATCTGCGCGGTTTCCCTGACAACTAGAATGGGCTGCAATTTGTGCACCTTGCAGAAACGAGAAGAGCACTACAAACTGCTGTATGAGATCGCTCAGGTAAGTGACGTCTCGGTGTGTTATGGTGGCTTGAATGATGTGCACGCTGCTTGAATTTGGGAATTTGTGTGTTTTGGAAAGACTTAAATCAAAACAAAACCGTGAAATAGTAATAAAAACACCACAAAATGAACAGAAAGGGTTAGTAATTGGTTCAGTTTTTATGGTGACAAAGAAGAAGTTGGTTGAAGGTTGTGTTTCCACTCTGAGCATGTTGTTGTTGTTGGTTGTTGGGCAAGACACATGCTTAATTCATTCATAACAATGACATCTGTAGTAAAAGCTCAGCAATTCACCAACCCTACCCCTGACCTTAACCCTGCTGCTGGTAACGTTTTCAATCTCTTTTGCTTTACTCTTGCCTGCAATTCAAGGGATGACTCCAAAAGCATTCCCTTGCATACTCCATCATGAAAAAAAAAATGATATCAAAGTGTTATTGAAGGACAGGTTGTGGCTGGGAGACGAATCGGGGTCAGAAAACGTTGAAAATTTAGTTACTTCCAAGACGCTCAGACACGTATGAAAGTGTGTGCCATCAAAGTGAGTGGAGCTAGTTATTTCTCGTGCGAGTTCTCTCTTCTCCATCGCCTGGCTGCTCCGAGGGGATTCATATTCACTACTATCTCTCCAGACTGTCACTGTCTCCAAGCAATACGGTTCAAACAGCGTGCTGCAAATGTGCTCTGCTGTTACCCCCTTCACTTGTTTGTCAGGAGCAGACTTGTTTTTCCATTTTTTACCCATTGACGACAATAGATTTCTTTCTTCAGTGGAAAAGAATGCAACTTTGAAATCTGACAACATTATTATGCACTTAAAATATTCAAAATTATTCAGTTTATTGGGTGAATTGTTGAATAATTAGCTGCTAGTTTCTTGAATAACAACTGGCCTGTTTATTAATATTCTCAATGCTAAGTTTAGTGAATGGATAACTTGTAATAATGCACTGTTTTGGCTTGTTGATTAGATAAAAATGCAAGAAGGTGTGAATTTATGCGTCTTGCTCCCTGTGATTATGCTTCGGAACTTGATATATGTGAACTAAAATCAATTATTGATCAGTTTTATGGTTTTACGAGAAGCGAGGTGCTAATAGCGGCGAGCACGTGCACGGGCTTGACTTTGTTGTGCCATACTGTAGCGAAGGAAACCTGGCCATGCAGCGACAACTCATTCATGATTTAGTATCGTACAGTGTTTCAAACTGCAGCTGAGTGAAGGGCAGCCATAACAAGGTTTCAATAATTTCTCATGTGTACAGCCTTAACCATCATGGAGTTCAACAACGTAGTATGAATGAACTTTTTCGTTAAATGCTTTTTAAAGATGAACTATGTAAAATTTCTGGTGTCATCTCCGTGGAAACGAGGTTATTGATTTGCCCGACATATTCCACAGTATGTCATTAAAGTTTGTAGTGTTATCTCTCTAGAATTCATTCATCTACAGATGTTTTTGTTGCTCAAAATACTCCGGAAAATGCATTCTTACTGTGGTGTGGGTGTCACCTCTCCACAGATCTGACCTGTAACTTGGCCTGACATCAAGATTAATGTTGTACAGCAGAACACTCCAGGCAAAGCAATTGATAGTTTTCAGATTTTTTTTTTAATGTGACAATGTCATTCTCTCAGATGGGGGTCAAGAGCCAGATTTTCCAATTAATTACACAGTACTTTGCCATGGAATAACCAAAAGGTCATTTGACTAGACCCAAGAACTCACTCCGTTACAACCAAATCTGCATTTTAACAATATTTCTTTGATTGCCCCCGATTTGTTTTGAATAATACTGTCATATAGAATGTTATGACGTCATCTGAAACCCAGCAGAAAACAGAAAACATACATAATGCACGTTAAATGAGCATCATTATAACTAGCATGATGCCTTAATGATAGATAATGGTGTTGATTAGGATTTTGTTCCGCTCTGAGATGTAAAGAATACATAATCGCCCCCAGATAGACAGATGAGGCTTTTAGACGGGCTTTAGTCACAGCGGCGCCGACTCCAAGCTTATAACGGACTGTATGTTTTAATGAGCTTGAGGATGCCTGTATTGTCTGCCCAGAGGAGGGAGAGGGAGGGGGAGTCGTGTCAGTTCAAGGAAACCCAAGGAGGTGGCTGGAGCGCTGTACAGTACGTCTGGAGAGAGAGAGGAGTTTAATATTAATCAGTCACTGCGTTTCCATGTACAGAGAACTCCACATGCGCTAACGAGAAAATTCAGGCTTCCCCCAAACCTGTCAGAGCACTCGTGTCCCAGTCTACGGCAGGTCATAGAACCGAAAAGGTGTAAACTGAGAAGCGCCCAGGTGTGTTTAGCAATTATTTAGCCTTAGCGATATAATATTTAGCTTTAATTGTTAATATTGCTAATAAACATTTAACAACACTTTTGGGAAATGTAGTTAAGCAAGCAAGACACGCTGGGAATTACGTTGAGCGTTTGATCTTCAGACACGCTGGGAAGTTATTAGCTCAGTGTGCAACGTTCAGCACATTTCACATTGAGCACATAAGCTAGTTTTTACTTTCGCTTTAATACGGTGGACCAAAACAAAACCGCACGTGCTAGTTTGCGGTGGAGGAAAGTATAGTTTATCATGTTAGCCAATCGAAAATGAGTGAGTACACAGACTGAACTGTTACATGCAGCAGGAATATGACTATCACACAAAATTCTCTTCAAATCAAGACTCCTCAATCGTAGTTGCCGGGTTTATTTTGAAAAATCTGTTCATATTGGATTACTGTAGGCCAGTTATCAGTTTTTTCTGATGTGCATGTAAACATAATAAGTGTGAGGAGGACAACCACAAGATCATACTGGAATTTTCAGAGCTGGTAGAGTCATAAAATGTGTTGGGGATTAGATTCAGATCAGTAAAATGTCAAAAGCTTATCATCAATAACACTATTCATTGATTATGTTCACCAAATAAATTTAGTTACTGTTTACTTCCTTTACTTTAATTCTTGACCGCCATTTAGAATTCGTTTTTTGTTTTGGTGTTAAGCCAGATGCCCTGCACCTATTAAACATCTTTGGGTTGATTCACACTCTCTACTCGTTAACATTGTTGATTTGAGCGCAGTTTAATCCTGAAATAGACTTGGTTTGGCCCTGTTCTAATCCTAGTCCAGTCCAGGTTTAGTCCCAGTATTGACAATGTATGTGCAAGAGTTTATCCAGTTTATCCTTTGTTTATCCAGGCTTGAGACACAGACAATACACAGATTTATACTGATTCCTATCGCCTTTGTCTCAACCTGCAGACCTCCTCTAAGGCACTGGCTGTAAATCTTGCAATGCCAGAAATCCTCTTGTTGACTGGTAAATGCTTTATCTCTGTTGTATTGTCAGAAGGCCTTCCAAGACTCACACAGGCCAGTGATTTATAGCTACAACAGGACTTTCATTCAAGAATAACAAGCAGAAATGTGCCGTTTTCTAAAGATGCTAAAGTGTGTGTATCTCCCAGACTCGCTCCAAATGCCCATATGGTTTCCTCCTTTTCTGCTCGCTCTGTAGGTGTCCTCTGCAGTGGCATATGTCCAGGAAAACAGTCTCCTATGCGTGTGTGTGGCTGTGTGTGTTTGGGCTCCAGTTACCGCTAAATGCTTTGTGGTGTCTATGTGACAGTCAGGAAACACCAACCGCTCTCATTGGCAGAGCTAAAAAAAAAGTGCCAAAGAGAGGAGCAAGAATGAAAGGGAAGTGCACACCAGGCAGTAAGTGTGTCAGTGTGACTCTGTCCCCGAACTTCAGGCGAAAACGGAACAAAATCAGCCCCTATCTTCCTGTTTTCAAATCCGAGCTCATGATAGACTGCGAACAAGCAACATATATTTCAATAATTATGTAGTTATGTCTATATTTACGTCACCTAGACTATTTAAAAATGCGCCATGTGATTTTCTCTGATGAAGGGTTTGCCACCTGCTTTCCTGTTTCCATGGAGATGTTATTGCTTTGCCAAAAAGATTCCACTGTATGACATTGGACTTTTATATCTTCAACGTTTTACCAGCTCAAAAATACCTTGCAAATGGCTCACCTCTCGTCAAATCTGATGTGCAACTTAGGCTGGTGTCATCAGCTGCTCGTCTCCATGGAGATGCTTAATAGATAAGTTCAGTGCTATATTATGGAACGTTTCAGGCAAACCAATAACATCTCCGTGGAAACAAAGGGTGGCGTACAGTCCACTAGAAAAGTTACATAATACACCTATTAGTTAAATGATACGTCTGACTGATTTTAATCTAATCTAGCTTGAAATGAAAAGCTATGTATCTTCGATTAAGGAAACTAGCTCCATTAAAGGGGACATTTTATTGCAAAGCCAACTTTAATGGCGTTTAACCTTTTTGCAACAGTGTTTCTCAGAGTTGATTCATGCACGTCCTCTTGTATTGTCCTACTAATTGAAGCTTGACTCCTCAGAAAATGTCTTTTTTCACCTACCCCATAACTACGCCCATATCCTTGTGCTTAGTTGTGATTATTTCAAAAATGAATACTCCGAGTGACACATGTGGGCTCTAAAATGTCACCTAGCCATGTTTCAAAAATAAAAACACATAAATGTCAATCCGTTTCATTTTACAATCAGAATCAGAAACGGTTTATTGCCATTGTCAGTGATTAAAAATTCCCAAACATAGGAACTTGCTTTGGCGTAAGGTGCAACATAAAGCAATGAATAAAACATAATAAAATATATAAAAAAGGCAATAAAATATATTTTAAAAGGCATGCATAAAATTAAGAATAAAATAGACTAAGATAGATAGACTAAGACTATATACAGAATGTACAGTTGGCAGATAGTGCAATTGTGCAAATGGACATTTTTACTTTGAAATGTCACGAGGCGGAGCTTATCAGTTCAGCAGTTTTAACAGTTTCAACAGGAAGTCAATTGATCAGTTTCTATTATTAAATCATTTTAGAACAATATTGCGTTTTACAATGATCAAAATGTAAAATGATGATCTACTTATGTCATAGTTCAATATTAAGTATCTGAAAAAAGCACAATATGTCTCCTTTAAGAAAACAAAATGGCAAATAAACACTACCACGTTAAAACAAAAATGCCATGCACCTTCCTGTTAGTATTTCTTCTTTCCTCTTGTCTCGCAGTCTGCTCTCTTTCTTCCTGCTTGGCCCAGACTCAACACTGTAGATGTGTCTGTACTCTTGTGTTCCAGCAGTGCCGCACAATAGGATGCCACCTGCTCATTATACAGTGTACAGCAAAGAGGCTTTACCATAGATACATGCTGGCCAGCGCAGGTGCACAATCACAGGCCAGTGCTTTATGAACCTTGCTAACACTCGCATTTGGCAACAGCGTCATTTGCTATATTGTTATTTCACACCTGTTTGTTGACTGTAAAAACAATGTAATGTTTGCTCTATAATGTTTGTTTTGCTAAAATAGCAACATTTAATTGTAATAACACCTCTTTTCTGTCAGGTTTTCACTTCTGGGGTCGCCACACTTGATCATCAGACTCCACGTTTAGAGATGGGCGGATAGCAAAATATCAATCTATCTACACTGACTTGACTCTTGCATGAACCTATCAATAATACATAACATTTTTAGAAAGAAAGAAATACAAAAAGTCCAGTTTTTCCAGTCAAAAAATACATTGTTTATGTTTTAGTTTGTCTACACTTATATTAAATCTTTAGGTTAGTTTAAACTGGAGAAGAGCAAAGATATATAAATATATAAAATATAGGTTTCAATGCATTTTAAAGGTGCTGTACCTGTTTTTTACTGTTTTGAAAAGTGAAAAACAAAACTAGTTTGTTTTAAACTCTTTACATCAGTCACATGTATCGCTCACTTTCTTAATGCAGTCCCAGCATCCTAAATATTCACCGCAACATGTTTATAAACGCTTTTCACAAGTCTCCACAAGCCAGTTTTGCATCATGGGGTAAAGCTAATAAACATTAAACATGCTAACGACGCACTCCCTGCTTCTCGTTGAATAAAACACTTTAAATAGATGCAGAGAAAGTGCTGTGGTCTCATTTTCACCCAAATATATGCTTTTACAAAACATCTGTACGGAGGTAAAACAGAGTTTACTTCATTAGATGCAAAAAAAAAAATCACTGGTATTGGATCGAAGCAAAATTTACTTCTACTATAGCCCACCACTCCCAGTTTCAAAACATTTATGTATTGCAAGCAAGGTGATCACTTATTAAAATGACGGTACAACATTATTGATATTGGCCCATCAGCTTTTTCGTAGGTTGAAACTTACAAGCTATTAAGCAAAAAAAATAGTTCTTTAGAAATCAATGGTCTTTGATTTTGTGATAGTAAACATTTTCCACGATTGTTTTATGTCAAGCTGTGTCTTCAAGGGCCCCACTTTTGTTGACGTTACCCAGGGGCGTTTCTAGGATTTGCTGAGATCCGGGGCTTAGCCCGGTGTGTTCTTTAAGTCATCACGCGAAATCCTGTCGGGGGGTCTGGGGGTCCCCCCCAGAATTTTTTTTTCCCAAGGGAGACTTTTTTCTTGTATTCTGGTGCATTTTAAGAGGTTTTGAGCAACTAAAAAATAAACATTTTTTCTAGGCACACATCAGTCTTTTATTACAAAACAACAATTATTGTTTTGAACACCGTTGACTGTCATTGTGTTACTTGTTAAACTGTTACTTGTGAGAAGGTGGGACCATGAGATTGTACCTTCTGGATTTCATCTTTGCAAACTGGTCTATTATCTAGTTATGTTCAATGTTCGTCAACCAGCGTTTAAAAAATAAATAAATACAATGTATTATAGATAGATGGATAGAATTTAAAACACAAAAGTAAAAATTGTAATAAATTATATATTACTAGTTACAGAGCTAAACACCTGATATATTTGTATTACTGTCCCAAAAATGAAAAAGAAGAAGAAAGTCACGCAATTTAGGTTCCCAATTTTCTTCATAATTTTTTAATTTACAGATTTTTCCAATTATCACGGAGCTGGTCACCCACTGCATTTTATAAAATTGCACATGTTTCATTGGATTAAGAACAAATTAGTAAATATTATTTTATACTTTTTGAAACTTTTGAACCCTCACCCATAGTTTGAGAACCACTAACCAAATAAAAAGTCATATTATTAAGGCGGTTTGGGGTCACTGGGTCAAATGCCCTAGAACAACAACGAAAAATGCACTGTAGGATTTTTTTTTCTTTACCTCACTGTGCAGTAATTTGCTGATGGTCCCTGAAGAAGCATGGATACCGCTGCAGTAAACTAACATTCTCTTGCACTTAACCTGTTAAGACCCACCTCATTTTGGCAGTTTTTCTCGAAAAGTACATACCCAAATGAAAAAGCTTATTGTATGGCTAACTTACAGTCTATAGGCTTGTATAATGTGTCATTTGAAAGCTAAGACCTTCTAGTTTCAGAAGTTGTGCTTTGTCTGAGTGAAACACAACCGGCAGTACACCTGTTCAAACACACCCCAAAAGTCGTTTTTTTGGTCTCAGACAAAAATGTCTTCCTGAAGACATACTTCATGCTGTGCTATGGAAACTCCCCACAGCAGCTGTCCACCTTGTTGACAACAACAGTGTGAAATTTCAGACTTCTAGATACAACCATTTTGATGTTGAGCAGCTTTCTGTATGAAATAACCCTAACCCGAACAAGAGGTCCTTCTCTGTGCCACATGTGCCAAACTTCTTTTCATGCATTTTGCCACTCTAATGACCCTGAAAACCACATTTAGTCATTTTGGTGACTATAAATATCCCTTATAGATTATTTTTTTTCATAAACTTCCTTAAATCAAAGGCAGGTCGTGCGTAAAGACCTTCCGCTGCGTAAATGATGCGTAAAATGGTGCCTTCGTCTCTTTACGCACGAAAAATCAGCTCCTGCACTCAATGAACCTGCAAGTCCCGCCCCTCATTTGAAAGCTGTGGTGATTGACCAGAAGAATTTGTGATTGACTTAATGAATCACCAATGGCATTCCACCCTGTGACACCTTTACGCACGCGGAGCTGACGCTCCTCGCGTGTCAAAATGGATTCGTTCGCTTTGTTCTAAGTGCTCTCCTTCTGGAAGTACTCGACGGAAAATTGCACGGATAGGCTCGTTTTGAAGACAAGACTGAGAGGAAAACGATCATACTCAAGCCGAAGATATCTCTGCAAAGTGATGCGCAACAGTTATGTTTTTATTGCTTTTGTGTTACTATCAAATGAAGAATAAGCGTTTACGGGTGGATATCAACAAATGGATTATATTATTTGAAATAACAACTGGATATTCTTATTTTGTGGACTGTGATGGGCAGAAAGAGTGCACACACTTCTGGATTGGATTTTGTTTGCGTCTGGACGAGCCAACGAAAGGTAAGAAATGTGAGATGAACAGTTTGGTTATGTTACAGTTTGATAGCTTACAAGTATTTTGTGAGGTGATTTAGCGAGGATTTAACATTTTAGACGTTTAGTGGACACTCTAAACGTTCAAATGACATATAACATGTCTGTATTGAAAACATTTGTTTTTAATGAATGACGCATGTATGCAAAAACTCTGAAACTGTCCCTGATCAGGGACGGTGGGTTTTGACTGCCTTATATCTGCATTTGACAGATTTCAATGTCAACTATACACTTTGAATGTACATAAAAGTGGAGGTGCAGTTGCAGTTTTGAGACTGTGCAGGTTATAGAGAAAATTAATATTGGACACATTTCGGTCCTTGTCTAGGACAAATTAGTTAGGATGAATTAGTTAGGATGAGTTAGAGGTTGAGCCCTTCTCGGCGCCGCAGTGAGCCAGAGCACTCTGCGATTTTGTGAAGAGAGAGAGAATAAAAGGCGTGGACCGACACAGAGCCATGAGGCCCAGCCTCAGGTGGGACTTTTCTCTGAACTGTCTGGAGGATGTGGACAGGGAGCGCATGAGAGCCGCTGAGAGCAGCAGAAGCGCTGAGGCGGGCTTGAATGACTCGCCGATTGCACCAGCACCGCTCACGGAGCGTCCGAGCCCCGCTCACGGAGCGTCCGAGCTCCGCTCACGGAGCGTACGAGCCCCGCTCACGGAGCGTCCGAGCTCCGCTCACGGAGCGGACGAGCCCCGCGAGCGGAGCGGACGAGGCCCGCTCACGGAGCGTCCGAGCTCCGCTCACGGAGCGGACGAGCCCCGCGAGCGGAGCGGACGAGGCCCGCTCACGGAGCGTCCGAGCTCCGCTCACGGAGCGTCCGAGCTCCGCGCACGGAGCGGACGAGCCCCCGCCACGAGCGCCCGAAGCTCGCTCACGGAGCGCCCGAGGCGCGCGCGCGAGCGACGAGCCGCCATGAGCGGACGAGGCGAACCGCGCGAGGCGAGCCCGGCGCGAGTGGACGAGGCCCGCGAGCGGCCCGAGCCCAGCGCGCGAGCGGACATAGAACTATAATAAAACCTGGAAGATGAATCCAAGATGGCCGTCCTGTTTATCCCTATGGAGAGTGCTCATTGGCGCATGACCCCAAAAAAGTTTCTTACTTCCGCATTTACTTCCTGATACGGCGGCTGACATCTTTGTTTTACTTCCTGAAACGATGGCTGCCATCTTTGTTTTACTTCCTGAAACGGAGGCTGCCATCTTTGTTTTAGGGCCACGTGGCGACAATCCCCACTTCATATAAAAACGGTAATTTCGGTGATTTTAGAAAGGTAGAAAAGAACATTTCCTTCTATTTTATTTAAATACCGATAATAATTCAGTCCTGTCTGCAATTATAATGAGCAATTTTAGAAAAAGGCTGGTTCCAAGAGGCTGCAGTACCTCACACGGCCACAAATCAATCTGGGACCACAGACAGAGGGGGCGTACCTTATCCAGTTCATTTAATACATCCATGGGAGCGGACGAGGCTCGCTGTCGGAGCGGACGAGCCCCGCGAGCGGAGCGGACGAGGCCCGCGCACGGAGCGGACGAGGCCCGCGCACGGAGCGGACGAGGCCCGCGCACGGAGCGGACAAGGCCCGCGCACGGAGCGGACGAGGCCCGCGCACGGAGCGCCCGACCCTCCAGCACAGAGCGCACGCTCTCGCGCCTCTCTCTCGGAGCGCTGAGTCCCGCTCATCATAAAGTGCAATGTAACAGTGCGGACTTTGAATCAGAATCACAATAATTTTGGGAAATAATTTCATTCAGGGCTGGACGTAAAATATCCGGGGCTCAAGCCCCGGTAAAATTGGTCTGGCGACGCCTCTGACGTTACCCATTTTAAACTGTCATGTGGCCAAAACGGATTGCAGCTATTTTGCAGATTGCCGCTGTAATGATATCCCTTACCCCCCAAACGAACAACGTTGTATTCAGCATCTTTTTTGGGGTGTTTTGTGAATGTAGCCGAGCATAACAAGGTCCATTTGCAGTTATGTTTTGCCTGCAGCAGTGCTCGGTGTTTCCCCTCGCTGGAGTGTACTCTGCACCTATCTGCTCTCTCACAGCAGCCCACTCCAGCTGCCCGCCGTCCACCGAGAGATTTATGGCTCTCGTCAGACCATTTACATTCAACGTTTCATTTGTGCGACTGTGTGCGAGCGTTTGGGACACGTGCACTCGCTCATGCGTGACTGTGTGTGACCGCGGGGCTGCACTCTGGACACACAAACGGCCTGTTCTTGTATTTAGCTCGTGGCGCTGTTAAATTGTCCCTCGGCCTCTGGCCCTTGTACTATCACAGAACTCGTGTATTTTGGCCCTTAGTCATAATGAAGTCAGTGCTGTTATATCTAGCAATACAGGGGTAAAAAATGCATTAAAAAATCATTGTCAGTGGGCATTTTGTCAATTTCTCAACCAATGTAAAAAAAAAAATGTGTGAAGTTTATTCTCAGTGTTTAAGCGTTTCCTATTTCCTATTTTAAATTATTTATTTGAAACTCCATCATTGCAAGTTTTTAATCTAACAATAGTCAACTGATCACATCTTGAAGCTGCCTGACTTTATTCTTGTAAATTAATAACCATTGTGTTTTGAGTATGTTGTAAAGCTCCGTCTGCATAATAAACTATTGTATGTATAGCAAACACGAAAATATGAGCTAAAAGCAATGCTACAATTGACTTAACTTTGTATTTCACAAAAAATGTTGAAGGGATTCCCAAGAAAATATACAATATAAAGTTAGATATTTAGATCCAATAGTTGAGTAGCCACTGTAAAATGAATATATTGCCCATAAATATATTTTTTTACTTTCTTCCTAGACTTCCTCTTTTATCAGTTTGAACAGACAGTTTTAAAGCATAGTTTTTCTTAAACTTAAAAAGTGAAAAAACAAAACTAGTCAATTTTACTCTTTGTCGTCACATGTACTTTTCACTATGAAACTAGAGTTTTTTTGTCACAGTAACAAACATTAGCATGCTAACGGCATACTTAGAATAAAACGCTCCATAAACACATGCAGGGAGCACACAGTGGTCTCATTCTGACACGAGTTGCTTTTACAATGGTCTACATCTATACTGCGGAAAAACAGATTTTACTGAACATTTAAAAAATTGAGTACAGCCCCTTTAATAATTTTTTTTCTAAACATCATAGAAACAACTAGGGCTGCATGATATTCAAAATTATTGCCATATACGATATGGCTATCAAGATCTGCGATATCGATATTATGCGATATTTAAATACACTTTTTGAGGGCTGAAGGCTGAAACTAACGATTATTTCTATTGTAGATTGATACTTAGAATAAAGTAACCAAATAAATGTTGAAATAATGGGAATGAAGGCTTCTTGAGAGAGAATATTTTTGGATAAAGTGTAATTGAGGAACATCAGAATAATAATGTCTTTGTTATTGTTTAAGTTTGTGTTTGTGAGTCTGTTTAGTCCAGAGAACGACGACCATCATCAAAATATGACTGAAATTATAAGTCACGATTATTCTATTAATTGTTGCAGCCCTATTTATGTACAATATTGTCCGTTATATTAAAATGAAAACCAACAAATACAAAACTGAGGCTAATTTAGTTTGAAAAAGACAGATTTTATTCATGATTTTCCCTTTTCAATGTTTTCATTTTAAAAACAGAAGATTGCTATCAGACTTTGGTGTTACTGCGATATGTTTTGTTTGTTGCGATATCATTATTGCATTAGCCAATATTGCGATGCTTTTGCGATATATTATGCAACCCTAGAAAAAACACCAAACTGTAATTGTTTAATTTTCTACCGTACATCTTCTTTGACCAGTTATATGAGCACCTTTGTGAGTTCTTTACCTCTGTACCTGTTTTCCATGGGTCTGGCCCTGCTCCTCCTCAGTGTGTCCGTGTGCACCGGAGACAGCTGCAGTGCCACATGTCCTGCCTGTTGGACAGCATGAAAGGGGCGAGACAGAGCGCCCTCCATCACGCCGCCCCCTAGTGTCCGGCCAGTGTCACGCAGAGCAGAGGAGCTGTGGTCAGACCCTCACAGCCGTCACCTCCATATGTCCAGCTCAGACCTCAGCCGTCAACCACTGCTGTCAACCGTCAACCAGAGCACAAAGGATGTTTTACAATGTGAGGCTGTAGGAAAAGTCAAAAGTAAGAAGGGATCAAGCAATGTTACAGCCAAGACACACATATGAGAGATGTTATAACAGAAAAATGGTGGAGGAAATGTTCAATTCAACAATACAAAACTCAGAAAATGGCTGATTTTGCTAATAAGAATCAGTTAAAGAAAATATACAAATTAAATGAATAGGACAGAAGTCATGTAAGGAAAAAACTATTATAAGCTTTTCGTAGAGTATTTTTTACATATAAATAAGGTATTTTGTGTGAAAAGTTACAAAATTGCACATATTTGGGACAAACAAATCTGAAATGGACAGAGCCAAGTTTACATTTTTTTGCTTCATTTTTTGGTCATCCTAGATACAATTTAAAATACTTAGGACTATTGTGTAAACTACATCTCAGTGAAAATGGTCGTAAAAGTTTAAATTGTTCCTCATTTTGTCGGTGTTAAACTTGAATAAGTCTGGCTTGACATCTACAAATCAAAGTACAAGACTGGAAAGTTTGATGTATGTTCTACTTTGAGGTGATCTTTATGTCTCGAAAAATGCTTTTTGAGAAAACGGCCTTAAAAGTTCTAACAGCTGGAAGATAAATCACAATTGAATACAAATTGCAATTTAGTGTTCTTAATGAGCAAATCACAACAACTGCAATTATTTAAGTCCTTTGCAAAGTATCAAAATATCGTGCTAACTCTGAATTTTAAATCTCTACAAATATATAAACTGCTAAATAAATACAAGAACCATGTGAATTTCTGTCTTCTCTCCAATGTTGATGCTCCTGGACATGTTTAGAATGTGTAATGGCTTAATTGCAAATCTAATCGCAATCGCAATGTTTGTCAGAAAAATCACAATTTGATATTTTGCTCAAATCTATTGCTGCATCATTGCAGGATCTTTAGGAGCAGATTCGATAATTTTGTTGTTTCCTTGAGTTTCATGTTGAGAGAGCAAACTGACTAAAAAAACAAAACAAATGAAGAAAAAGTGTTTTGCCTGCCCTTAATATAAGATTGATCAACAGCAACAACAACAAACCTTATTGGCAAGGAAAAAACAATGGGAAAAAGAGACACCAAGGAGAGATCCACTCCAACAGAAGGGCATCCATTCAAGTCTGTAGAGCCACGATGCACTCGAGACAAGGATCAGGGGTGACACATCCAGGACAGGGTGAGGGCTGAGGGCTGAGGGCTCATTCAGGCAGCTGTCCACAAATTGACCTGATGATCGACCCAAATCCTTCTTATAAATCAGATCTACAAATCATAATGTTTCAGTGTTAACGGCAAATTGTCACTTTAGAGGATAAAGTGCACTAAGTAACAATTTTACCTGATTAAATGTCTTTGAAAGTCCATGTGGTGGTTGCAAATGTATTTTCGTCCCGTTTGAAAATGTAAAGAATCTCAATGATAAAATCGTAAAGTGTTGGATTAGGACAACGTGCCAAACAGCTGAAGGTGTTGAAGCCGGTCAGATCTGATCTCTGATGCAGCTTCTGTGATTGATAAAACAGGACGGAGGATGTAGGACCAAAGTGGACACTGCTGCTTCTTTTTTTCTGATGGGATTTTCAGGTCTGCAGAGAAATTGATTGCAGTGACCTTTTCGATTTTTTTCTTGTAATTGTGGATTTAGGGGTTGTTTGTCTGTTTGTGTGGGTCAGTGGTCTTAACATTTACTCCTGTGAGAGTAATCCCACTTGTAGAAAAACAATATACTTTTGGCTGGTCTGGTTTTGTCAGTAACATGTGGTTTTAGAGTAAATTGGACAACAATCAAAAGAGTGACGCTAGATTACAAATCTACAAATACATTTATTGTAGTATGTGCAGCGTTCATCACATAATAGTTAATAATATTAAACTCTGAATGGGAGACAAAAGGGCATTTCTGATGTAAATGTTGCTTGTACAGTTCATAGTATAAGATCTGAGCAGAGACAGGTACACGTCCTGAATGAGGAGAGTCACCACAGCATCATTTGTTGACACAGAGAGACCAGATGTTGGCTTTCCCAAAACATCACCACCCGTCTCAAATGAATTAAGTTAATAAATACACGGATGGGCGTTGTTTTGAGGTACAGTTAACACTAGTAGAAGGTTAAAAACTCACAAAAGTCAATTTTTCACAATATGGGACCTTTAAGCTGGTTCAAGCCAGGAATAAACCACACCAAATCCAAATATCCGTACAACAATTTGAGAATTACTTTATGTTGTTGTTGAGTCTGTATGCAGTTGTTCTCAGTGTAGTTCTCTAAAACTGTAAAAAAAAAAAAAGGGTTATAGGTAAAATGATCACCCTTTTAGCGCTAGCTTGGCAGAACAGTGAACGTAGGTAATGGCTGTGCTCTAAAATGTTAATGTAGCATTATGGAAATGAAGTGTTGAGCACAGATCATCTGGTGTCGTCCATCACAGTTTTAGGGGCTGGCTGAGCGCGGCAGGGTGATAATACACATGATTTACAGGTGCATATGCTCCTCGCACCAGCGCCACGGGCAACTGTCCCCTGGTCCGATGCCAGGAGTTAAACCAGGACGTAAATGATGGTTCAGCATCAGCCCACAGCGCAGGGAGAAGCAACACTACCATCCAGTTATTTTTTAGAGAAAGCCGCGGTGCCTATTTCGAAGCAAGAATGAGTCGTGAGTGTAATCCCTCATTCGTCCATCAGAGAAATGGTTTCAAAGGTGGACAATAGTTTGAAAATCAAGACGTTTCAACTTCCATTTGGAAGTCATTCTCAGATTCAGATGGAAGTTGAAGCGTCTTGAGTTTCCAAACAGTGTCCAGATGACCACTTTTGAAACCTTTTCTACGAAAGAGTAGCAAAATGTATGCTCAGTATTCCCAAGGACAAAAATTCAAAACACTCATAAATTTTGCTTGATTGTTTAAAATCCAAATAGACCCGGCTGTTTTTTTCTGACAAGAGAGCACAGAGCTCTCCTTATCCTTTTTATTCTTGATACAAAGGTATATGATACGTTTGTTAAAGATGCAACAGATAAATAATAATTACTATTTATTTATTGTAGTCATTTTTACTCTTGTCTTGGTTTGGTGTAGTGGTCAAGTCAAGGTTTAGTTTTG
Source organism: Rhinogobius similis (assembly GCA_019453435.1). Classification (NCBI taxonomy): domain Eukaryota; kingdom Metazoa; phylum Chordata; class Actinopteri; order Gobiiformes; family Gobiidae; genus Rhinogobius; species Rhinogobius similis. The sequence goes on from CM033619.1 coordinate 12,721,622, forward strand.
GGTTTATCCCTTGTTTACAGTCAAGTTAGGCACGGTATTGGAGCTTCTTGTCACAACAACTACAGTATTTGACCAACACATCGCAGCTTAATGTGATTTTTCTCGATAACACAGAGAAGTACACATCTAATTACCTGAAAACCACTCTAGACCGCTGCCTTGTCCAGGAAAATTACACTGGAGTTGGAGTTAGTGTTCATCTATTTTCACTCCTAGCTCTTCCAATACACTGCCTGTTTATCTTAACCAAACCTGTTTTAACCAGACTGTGCTCACAAAATCAGGGTGGAGAAAGGTCCGAAACGTAAAAGGATCTAACACAGGTCTAGTGTGTTTTTCTCCAGCAGCCAACAATACCCCCTGCACTGGCTCTGATAAGCCCAGGATGAAAGCCCTTGTGTGGGGAGGCTGACACTCCCTCCACCCCTGAGACAAGAGCCCTGCCACGCCGCTGTTTGCTCACACTGTGTACCTTCGCGTCCCAGAGAAAACATTCAACAGCTTTATGGCTTGTTGTGCCTTTTTACTGCACTGTAAAAATGTCACTCACGCTCTCCGCTCCCGACAAGAGGAGTTATCAGTCGTTATCGGTCCTGCGCTGATTACCATACTCTCCAATGTGCAAAGTGGCCTGGTCAAGATGATAGGAAGCAAGACAGAGGACAGGACGAGGGGCTAGATAAGGAATAATAGAAAGATGGTGATGGAAATGGGATAAAATATATGAATGCAATTGCAGATTACAGCCGGTTGTGAATAGTTTGAAAGCATTGAATGTACGGCAGTGGTTCCCAACCCCTTTTTCTCGCTCCAAGAATGTATTTATTTTACGAACGGGTTTAAAGAGGTGGTTCCTGAAAATGCCTGACCCAAGTTAAAAAGGACATATAATGCAAAACATACAACTGCGTTTGATTCCTTTACTCGACGTTGTATTTTGATTGATTCCCATATATTTGAATAATCCTGTATTGTCCTGCAACTGAGGCTCAATTGCTCAGAAAACTGCAGTTTTCACCTACCCCCTATCCACGCCTACATCCCTGTGCTTAGATGTGATTATTATAGTTTGAGTTCTAAAACAGGGTTCTCAAAAATAAAAAGGCAAATGACAATGTGCTGCTTATTACAGTGAGCTGTCTCTATGAAAATTCTGTTGTTCTGCAGTTTTTTTGAACAGGAAGTCAATGAACCTGTTTCTAATTCTAAGCCGTTTTAGATCACCATTGCATTTTACAATAAACAAAATGTTTAAAAAAATGATATACTTATGTTATATTTCGATACAAAGTACACTCAAATGTTTCACCCAAATTGCCTTTTCTGTGGAGGATGCTAGTCTGTGGAATATGCTTCCTGTCTATTTTCAAAAAAGACAACATTTTGGTTGTGCCGCACTTGAGCTTCACGGCACTGTTTATGTTTATTGTGTTTCTAATGTTTCTCTTTGTGTTCATTGCTGTACCTGTGTCAAAGGTTGTTGTCTCCATATTCTCTGTCTCTGTTTTAGAAGCCATTCTCTGGACAAGTGCTGCGAAATTAACTATAAGCACCATGATGTATGCATCAGGCTGCTCTATACAGTTAGTCAATGTTTTTTGTATCTGTCCCTATTCAAATAAATAAATGTCTCCTTTAAAGATCTATTTTAAGTGTAAAACACCAGGGCATATGTTCTAAGACAGAAATGCAATGCACAGAAAAAAAAAAAAATCCCATGCTTTCTGGAGCCCAGTACCAGATGGCCCGTGGTCCGGTGGTTGGGGGGCCACTTTTATTTTTGTCACGGCCCATTCTTATCTAAGAACCAGTGGTTAATGTTTTGTGAAACTATCAGAAGCTTGTTACAACATTCAGTGCTGTTTGGGGTCATTATGCATCAGGGCATCTGAGGTTGAGGTGTAAAGTAAACTATAAACTACTGGCCTCGCTCAACTCAATGGTGCTCTTTATCTTTAACCAAATGACCAACTTCATATATTTTGTACAAAAACATGTATTATTCTCATTCATATCAATGTAATTTGGGTCATTTTATATTGTGCAAGGTTTTATAATTGCTCTTTCATTCTTTGTCATAATTTTAAAGGGTTATTATTATTGTATATTATGCTAAATCAACAAGCTTTTGATCTTGTTATGACAGCGGTTCCTCATCATTAGTTTACACAAAGTTGTATTTTTATTTATTCTCACATGTTGGTGTAATGTTTCTGCATTTGAATGTTGAATGCTCAGAAAATACATGTTTTAACTTACCCCTATCCCCACCCACATCCCTGTACTTAGTTGCAATAATTTCAGAAATGAAGACTACGAGTGATAAATGTAGGATTCTAATGTCAAATGCACTTTACAATTAAGAAAATATAAAATAATCATCTGCTTACGTTGTACACTAGTTCGATAATAAGAAAAACACAAATGTCTCCTTTAAGTCAAGTTTGTATTTATTCATTATCTGGTCATAAATCATATTTGTCAAATTTTTGCTTCATTTAAAACAATGAATACAATTAATTTGTCAACTGTTTTCCCGATCATAATGTATTTACAAACAGCATGGCAGCTTACAAATGCAAATTGGAGTAAAAACAAACATAATCATCAATTTCCCATTAACCACTCTCCCTAATCCTTGTATTCTCCTGATATTTTTAGCCTCCATTCTTACCTCACATTTTCCTAAACAGTGCCCCCTCCTCCTCCTCCCGCTCACATCATTTATCAGTCACAGACACTGTTTCAAGTCTGTTCCACTTCACTGGGCCTGTCTGTCTCTCTGCTGTTTGTTACCGTCTGCCTGTCCCTCTCATTAACACACTCTGGCCTAACCTCAGCCTCTGTAGCGCGCTGGATGTTAAAGTCGATCTGTCAGTCTCAATGCAAAACGACGAAGAGTGGAGTTGTATCGTTGCATCGTCTGTGAATGTTATAGTTTTTGAAGCCGGCCTGGTCATAATGCAGAGTGAGAGCGCCTGCTGGCTCTGCTTTGTGGAGTTACACAGATGTTACAAGCCGCCATCTGGGCCTGTTATGGATATGTGTGTGTGTTTACTACTGTTATAAAGCCTCATATGGAGAAAGAGCAGGGAAGAACCAATTTCCTATGCAAAGTACTAGAAATCTGTGCAAATTGTGAGTATTATTTGTTCTGAAATGAGTATTCAGAAGAAGTTAACATAATTCAAAAAGTACTTGCCACCACTATAATACTAATACACTACTACTACTACTACTACTACTACTACTTCTGTACTACTGCTACATCTTGAGTAATGAGTAAGCAAGTAAGAGTTCAATGGCAAAAACAGATATCTCCGTTTTGAAAAATTGTTTGAAATTGTTGAAACATTTTTGTCCCCATCATCTACATGTATAATTAATTAAAATAATGTGTATTGGATTTTATCAAGCAGGGGTGGAATACAATTTTGATAGCACCACAATTCATTTTGATTTTGAAAACATTACTATATAAAGACTTGACCGCAAGCATTCGATGACTTTTTAAAATGGCACTTATCTGTTTATGCAAATGAACTTCAGTTTATTGCAAAACTAGCGAACTGAGCAGAAGAGACGACCTAAATTCGGGCCAATGATGACCGAAAATACACCAGATTTGCTTTACTGTGATATAAAAACCTGCTTAAAGTGTCTATATCTGGACATCTTAGACAAAAAACATCCTATATCCATACATTCGTCGATACATGAATCACTAAATGTCAAGGTAGCGTTCCCCTTCCAAATTCCACTACTACTACTTCTACTACTGCTGCTACAACTGTTACCGCTGCTATTGCAAACTACTGATTAGGAATGTAACGATAACCAAAATTTCATAATATTGTATTGTGAAAAGTCTCACAATAATAGGGGTAGATCATAATACGAAACCAAATTACAAGCTTCTTTGCTCAAATGCATTGATTTGTTTCAGAAACAGCTGAAAACAGAGGGAACTACACAGTCCACAAACCTTTGCTTCATTTCAGTGCAGACATCATGAAGAAATAAGTGTTACAGCAAGCACTTTGTAGCTTAATTCTGTAGAAAATGGCAGTTATAGTAGCACCAAAGGGTTGTCAAGGTGTATTAAAAGGCTGCAGTATCATACCAACAATTAGTTTCTGCACAGCCTTGTAATAATATTGTGCAGTGGAATTAATATAGTGATAATATTGTACTGTGAGATCTGCAAATCCCTATATTCCTAGTACTATTACTACTGCTACAACTACCACCACTACAACACTTTTGATTCTTCTACTGCTGGAACTACTGTCTGCTAAAATTACTATTCATGAGACATTTCACCTGCTGAGTTGTTTTTGTTGGTGTGACTGGACAGAGTGTAATGGCACGGAAAGGCGGACAAGATTCTGCCAGTCTGCCCTGGAGTAAACAGCTGAGAACTGTAAGACCTTTATTATCAATTCACTTTAATCAGCCTTAACCCCCCATCTACTCTACGTCCCTGCTCGCATTACACAAAAACAGATGAAACAGCATCTTCATCCTCAACATGATCATCTAAGTCAGTGTTTCTCAAACTTCTTCTGGTGATATGTGGACAACTCTTGCAGCGTTTACTTCATTTAGAGTGCATTTTATTCACTGTTTTTGCTCTTCCTTTAGTATATTTCTAGTTAAAACTGCTGTGGTAGTGGTGTATTCCTACTTAAGACCTGGTTTATCCCCAATTTAGACCTGAAATAATCCAGTTTAGATTTGGTGGTACTCAGAAAGCCAAAACTTTTCTTTGAAGAACATGGGGTAAAAAGTTTGAGGACCACTGATCTAAGTATTACCCAACCCTTTCCAATTTCTTGTCTAAGTGTAACTCTCTAAATGTCTTTATTGTTGTGTCTTGTTATTACGTCAATATATGTTCAGTTTGTGCTCGTGTTGTATCTCTTGTGATTATGTACTTTTTAGCATCACTTAATTAAAAATAAAATATCTACATATCTCCAAACATAAAGACGAAGACAAGTTTTGGTTCTGGTTTAGGACTTTGCCAATAGATTTCACTGCTATATGTTGCAGCATATTGATAAAACATATTCCTAGTTGGTGAATTTTGTACATCTGTTTCTGATTGGTTCAAAGTTAAGCCTTAGTCTAATGCACTTGCCCGTCTTGGTTTATGAATTAATCCTTGTTTACACCTTGTTTACTCCTGGTTTAGTCTTGTATTATCTTTATAAGACAAAGGAGTAAACAAATGAATGACTGACGTACCGCAAAGTCCCACATTGTACTTTCACTGTTGTAAAAGTATGCAAGTGTGTTCCCAGAAAGTGCAATAGCTTCTAACCCTCTGGATATAAAAGTACTTACATCCCTCATTACCATATCTCTCTCTCTTTGGCAGAGAAGGTGTAATACTCATCCAAGACCAAATGTCAATCTTGCCACATAAAAACAGCCATTCCGCTCCTGTAGCCTTTGTTCTGTTGCCAAGATTTCTCTTTTATGCCGCACATTTTGGTGATTTTCTTTTCTGTATATGTGTGTGCGCGTGTGTGTAACTTTTCATTGCAAACGAGCAGCTCTACATTGCAAGCGTCATGTTTTATCATCAGGACATCTGGGCACACAGTTTGTTGTCCCGTCTAAATAATACATAACGCCTTGATGAAAACGCCAGCCTGAATGCCTCTTCTTGCAAAAAGCATTCTCCGAGACGTGCCAAGAGCGCATAGATCCACGGGGTGCGTTTTGGGTCCAGGTGGTCTAGAGGGAGATTGGGTTACCGCCGGGGTTTGGGTGTCGCCTTCCCACTTAACCAACTTGGCTTGAGGACTCATTACAGGGCCCGTTCGGAGACCAGAGGCGAGTCTAGTTACAGATAGAGTAACAGCAAGCCATCTGCATAGTGAGGGAGGGGTGCTAGTGATCACATTTAGTGCACGCTGTAACTATATAAGCCTCGCGTTGATGCGGGGAGAAGCCCTCAGGATGAAGAGTGGCTGGTGCGCGAGCTAGAGACGTGGTTAATGTCTTCGCGGGGAGGCTTTATCTCATTTGGAGGACGTGGGAGGCAGGGGAAAAATGTGTACGCTGAACGTGAAGATTCAGCAGCAAACAATGAGAACAATGGAAGATGAGATACTCCGTAGAAATGACCGATAACAAATGGTAGGGCTTGAAAAAAACGTTAGCATATAGATGAATTGAAATTGTGTCTGTATAGTGGGAATTGTATATGTTTTAACTTTACATTTTATTGCAAACTGAGCTGTCACATCACACAACTGCTCAATAGGCTGATGGTGTTTCCTCAACTGGTTCATCTGTATTCAACCTCATTTATTTTACCTTGTGGGGGTCTGTGGATGGATTGTTTTGTTATGTGGGTCAGGTGGTTGTGAGTGCTTGGGTGCAACGTGGGATTGTTTTGAATGCACTATAAAGCACATTTACTTTCATTTAATAGGAGATTTATTGATTGATAAATGATTTCCATATCTCTCGATACAATTTTTATCACAATGCACATTTCACAATATTTTCAAGAGGCCAAGAGAAATGTAGATGTGCTTTTTTTTAACTTTGAAAATGCCTTGAAAAGCCTAGAAAATGATCAACAAAACACTGCATTTAAGCAAAGGAACATGTACTTTGATACACCGCGACTGCTCATGATATAGTTTGACTTTTGATGACACAATATCACAGTATTTCAGTTACTGTTACATCCCTGCTGATTAATAGGATGGATGATTTCACCATAAAACAGTTACATGAGGCTACATTTTTGTTTTGTGTGAATCAGGTAGTTAAGAAGCACAAGTTCTAATATGTTCAAGTCATTCTGTTTGTCCTAAAGCTACTTATATTGTTCCTAATTTGACGTATTATTGTCCATTACTGTTTATACATGTAAGAGTGTATAGCAACAATATCCAAACAAACATCATTGCATTACATCACCCTGTCATAACGCCAAGAATATTTCACAAGTCTGACACTGAGCACTGAGAAAAAAAGGCGATCTTTCCCGGCTATGTGAATCTCTTTTCATTACAACCACAATTAGCAACATTGGGGTTACAAAATTATACACAAATCTGACTCGTGACCCATTTTCAGTCATAATGCTGTGATTAGAGAAGTCAATCAGTCTAAAATTACCAGTGCACAGAAAGTGTTGAAGTGTGACTGATAACCCATTGATGGCGGATGTGATTAAATATTCAGTCTCTTGTTCTGTAGATGGCTTCCTCCTCCTCAGATGGTGAATACATCTTGATTGAGGTTGGATTGTGGTGCATCGTTCACTTCCCTAACAAGCCGGGTATTTTTTCTTCACAACAATAAGAGCCCTTCTATCGCTCTTCGAGTCAGTGGAGTGTGAAGTCATTTTTCACGTTCGCTAAAAGGACGGAGGAAGGAAAGCTGCTGTGAGTAATGTTAATAGGTGAGGTGATTTCAGTGAGCGTAAACATGCATCTAATTTGAAATGGAGGTAGAGATCGAGGGAGAAGTCTTTAGAGCTGGAAAACCTTTTGCACTTTACATTAGAGAGACACAAAGTCAAGTTATAGTCTTAGTTTAGGACTTTACTATTATGATTCATTCACTACATTTAAACTACTTGCACAGAGAAATCGGACCGTGCTAAAGAAATAGATTCAGTTCGTTTAAAAGTCAGTGACTCGGAATCTCTAGAGAAGCATTTATTCATCAGTATTTACATGTTGTTGTTTTTTACAATGAAAGGGGGGTTTGGGGGTTCTGCCCCAAGAAAATTTGAATAAATTATTTGTACTTTCTGGTATTCCAGTGTACTGATGGATGTAGTATTGATCGCATTCAAAATCATTATGTAAACAGGTTATACAAATATTACAGGCTAAATATTTATTCAACCAGGTCTAATGCTGTATTTAAAGATGGCATTAGTTTAAGATCCCCCCCGGGCTCTGAGTTTCAGCCTCACCAGCAGCAGCACAGGCACTGGTCACCCTCATTCTTCTCTCTTCTCAGCGCTCAAACTCTTATGTCGGGACACTTCAACTTTTATATCCTGGTGCTCTGTAGTTTATTTAGTTATTTGATGTTTTATTTTTTATGTTTTTCAGTGAATGAGGCAGTTTATCTCTCGCTCTTTCTGTCTTACTGCCGTTCATGTAGACGCAGTGATTGTTTTATGTTACACCACATCGCCAAAGCACATTCCTACTTTGTGATTTTTGTTCATCGACAATGGCAATAAAACCTTTTTCTGATTCTGATTGATTCAAGTTAAGCCATACATTAAGTGCATTTGCCAGTCTTGGTTTATGAAATACTTCTGGTTTTGACCTTGTAGTTCTGATTTAGTCTTGCATTATCTTTATTAGGTAAGAATGAATCTTACCCAATCTTAGTTAGTCCTTGAGATTAGTTTATACCTGGTTTAGTCCTGACTTACTTCTGATTGGGTCAGCTTTTTAAAATCAGACTGATTTAGTCCAGTCTTGGTTCAGAGTTTAATTAGTTAATCAAGTTAATCTGAGGTGAATCTTGTGTCAAATTAATTAAAGTCCTGGTTTAATCCTGGTTAGTTCTGGTTTGATTGGTTTAGAAAACATTAACTCCTGGTTTACTCCTGGTTAAATCACAATTTAAATTACTTTGGTCTCACTGGATTAGAAATATTTTTTGCACAGACGAAAACAAACTTCATTTCACTTTAAAGAGACGCAGTTCGTATAAATTCTGCACGCATGCATCTTTTATCACCCTGCTCCTTCATAAAATGTTTTCAAACTTTTGCATAATTTGTTAATCCTGCATGGAAAACTTAAAGTACGCTTTCAACCACATCTATACTCCGGGGAATATGTGCTTCCCAGATGGACCTGAGCCAATGGGGATAGCTTACCCTTTTAGCTCTGAATTTGTTTTGAATAATAACCCACTCATTTATGCCCACCGCTGATTTGCACGCTAATTTGTTGCCTGTATATAAAACTATTCCACCGACACTATTCAAAAAGCCTTAAGCTGAGAGACGCTATGCTAATTTGCCAGTGATATATTCAGTCAGCATTTATCAAATCCCAGATGACGTCCAGTGGCTTTCTCTTTACCGATGTTGTTCACTGGATGCCACTTGTTCAATTAACCCAAAGTGCAGGAAGAGCAAAAGCAACAGCAGCAGAACAGAACAGGTTTGGGAAACTGACATTGAGGCTCCATTTTGGCTCTAATTTCCAAAGCAGCTGGGATTGTTGCAAGTAGTAGACAAATAAAAGGGAATTGGACATTTTGGATTGCGGTCATTTTGGGGGTATTACGGTAAATTTGAACCTATTTAGCGCCATAATAACCACCTAATGGTGATGAACAAACGCGTCAACACCGGTTCGCTGTAATTTTGCCTGTTTCATCGATGGAAAATGCAAGATTTTTGAATTGCGCTACATGTGTTTGAAACCATTATCATTTTGGACTGGTCCAGATGAATTACTGATAGCCTTTTTAGTTTTCCCCCGGGATTTTCCAAAGACTATTGTTAACCTCTATCAATTGCATCTCTATTTCCAGTAAGAATGAGTTGCTTTATCTTTTATTAGATTCAGAGCTTCGGCATTTACACACAAAAGTAATTGGATATTCAACACGTTTTGCAGTGATTTGTATCTCAGCATAAAATGATTTGATTACAATAGATCCGTGTAAAGTTGTATATTATCACATAGTAATAAAAACATAGTCATTAATCCCTGGAGCAATAAAAGCCGGCGAGAGACTTTAAACAAAAGCGAAGCCAAGAAATAGTGGCTCTGGAATAGTGCATCCAAACAGACAGGATTGATCCCCACTCCTTGTGCAATTCTTTTGGGCAATACACTGATCTGTATTATGACGCTGAAGTATTAGAGTTCTGTTTTGTTTTAGTTTTTTTTTTAGGACAAAATGATGCATTATTTGTATTGTTGTTGGCCTTGAAACATCCTCTTGAGAACCTTTTCTTTGACCTCTTTTTTTGATCTCGTGTTTCATCCCACACCAGGAATTGACGTTTGGCTTCATCTATAGGCTGCAGAGGGAATTAAGTACATGAGATAAACAAAACTAGCTTTGCTCCGACATGCTCATGCAGTCACACAGTTGTAATGATCATGATTTCACTGCAGGAAGGCTCAGAACGAGTCTGGTTAGAATTCATGAACTCAATAACGGCACAGAAGATGTTGCAGGTAAACCTATGACACCACAGACTGGAGAAATTCAGAATGGAGTGTTTTTGCAAAAATGTATAGATTATATATATTTGGAATTTTGACAATGAGTGACAAAATTGTATGAGTGTCAATGTTAAACCAAAAAAAGTCTAAAAACGAATTAAAAATCATCAATTCTGTTAACATTTAAGAAAAGAAAAACAAGTAAACAGTTGTAGACAACCAAGAACACTGCAGACTACTCGCGGATTTATTACTGATGAGGATTTGAGATCATACTCAGTTGAATTCATTATGTCTCTTTCGTTTTTTTAAGATGTTTCTGAGTCTGAATGCTGAGGAAATGACTGTTGTGGGATGAGGGAAAGTATCCTTTACTCTGCGCCATTGAAGTAACAATGGAAAAACAACTTTGTAGAGTAAAATGGAAACTGAAAGTAAATTTGAATGGGGCAGTAGCTCCATGGACAATGAGGCAAAAAAAGCAAACCAATGCATCTTATCAGTTGTGCTGCTCATAGTTCTCCCGTTCAGTCGGAACTCTGAGGCACTTTTTGAATTTAATTAAAAGTTTGCACGTAACCTCTTTATTATGAATACTGCAAACAAATAAAGTCAAATACATTTGCTGATAAATTAAGAAAACCGCTTAATTGCATAATTTGTCTAACCCTAACTATATTGTATGTAATCAACACAGCTGTTCAAACATTTATGTTAAAGAAATGTGTTATCCTTTCATCCCCTTCACTGTTTCTCAGGTTTCACTTTATCGACAGACGCGTTCCTCTATTAAATATTAAATATGTTTGTAGTGACTTTATTGTTGAAATAAATAGATTCAAAGTGCCCATATTCTGCTGCTTTACTGAAGAGAGACTCTGCAACCTCTCAGTGAACTCTGTCTCGTGGATGACTTATGCAGGTCTAATCGTGACCCCCGAGAGCCTCATTCAAACCCGTTTTAAATGCAAGTTGGGGGCTGGAGGAAGGGCCCTTCACCGGTGTAGGACCCTGTGCACTGCTGTTTTTTTAATGGCATACAAGAGATTAACTGCAATCTAATGACTGCAGGGAGGACACACAGCAACAATAGAGAAGGGACTATAGAGCTGGTCAAGTGCTTTAGTTAAAATATAAGGACATAAACTGAAAATATACAGAAAATTATAAACACAAATGTAGTACATTATTGTTTTTAAGTAGTTTCTCACCTTTTTTGTGTGAATTACCCCCTAACTCGGGTACTAGGCAAATAATATGTATACAATACTGTAATTATTATTCTATTCAGTGTTGGGAAGTAATTAAAAACATGTACCAATACATACATTCAGAATGCTAATTCACAGCAGTCTGATATAGATACTCTTTCATTTGGTGGTACTCAGAATAGTTACTTTCCTCAAATCAAAGTAACATATGCTGGTATTTGAGCAATTTAGTCTTTGAACTGCACAGTATTATTGACAAAATTGAAAGACATTGCTCTTGTGGCGAAGGCATCCTTCTCAAGTCAGTAAATAAATGCAGGACAGTCGGTGAAACAAACATAGTTGCTTTTTAATACACTATAATGCAACTCAATGTGAAGTTTACAGAATACAGCATTCTAATTGGACCATGTAGCACAGTACAAACTTACATTACAAAATACGTTACTCCCGGTCTTCAGTATTCTGTAACTAAATGCATTTTCATATGAACACATATTCTTCCCAACAGTCTTATGTTTTCTTGTTTTAACCATGATATACTGATATCCAAAATCCTTTAAAACATTCTTTTAAAATGTAAGAACTTTTTTTTTTTTTTTTTTTACCTAATTCCATTTCACCTTGTTTTAAAATCTGAAATCTATTCTACCTTCTATTCTATTCTACCACTGAGGTCCCTGTGCCCCTGGTTGAGAAACACTGGCTTAGACGCACAGTGTCTTTGTGATCAAAACACCCACTCACTTCTGAAAGTTGGTGGTTCTATCCCAGCTCTATCTAATTGCCTGGAAAATCCAAAATGGTATTTCTCGGTGTTTATACACAGATCAATATCAGTCCGGTCACTGGTTTCATCCCCCAGAGTTCAGATGGATGTGCCTGACAGTTGGATCAACCAATTAGGGAAAAAATATCACATGGGACAAAACAAGTTTTCTCCAGATTCAATGAGTGAAGCACAAAACTCTGTGAATCTGAGGTTAGAGAAGTTTGATTTTATTGTAAATGATAGATGACCAATGACTGCCCTTGTTTATCATGCATCACAGGAATAAACAAATCTGATTGCACAGTTCTGTTTGAGTTTGGCTCGAGGTGCGACGGACCAGACCCACTCTTTGAAAAGAATTGAAGAGGTGCGTATTCTGGATCCAAACCATCTAAATGCACCTGCCATTGGATCCTTGATCAAGACACATCGCCCATCTTGCCTATAAGTGCTACCCAAGAGTTAAAAATTGAGCTTCTGGAAAGGGCACAAAAGAAGTTTAATGCGATGTTTATTATTAGAGCTTTGACTGTGCCTTAATTGAACACATTTTTTCCCTCAAACTAATATCCTTTTGCACAATCCCTCCAAAACCACTCATGTAACCAGACGCATTGTGACATCTTCAGTATTGATTTGTCAGTGTGAGAATTTTTCCACCAGCGCACCCGTCACACAACAAACAGCTAATTCTCCAAGCCCCCCTCCCTCCTGTGTGACAAAGGAAAGGCTAATTTATGCATTGGCAGCGCGGCGCGGCAGGAATAGGCGCTGGATACTCACTCGTGGATCATGCTAATTGTGATGTGGTTGCCGGGATATTGGAGGAAATGAATGCGATGTTGATGCAGTTTGTCATAACCCATGCCACCGCGGGCCGCTCCAGGACACGCAGCCTATTAGTTAAACACAGACACATGAATACGGCCCTGATGTATGAGCCCACCTAGCAGAGAGCATTAGTCACTTTACGACACAAAATGAAGGAAACTGCCAGGCGTCTGGGCAGTAAATAAGAATGTGGAATAAATTAGCGACTTCGGAGGCATGCTTTCTGATAGCGTAGCGAGGCGTTGTGGAATTTCGTAACAAACAGGGCACTCCGTTATGATTTCTGGAGTCACATTTTAAAGAAATTCTACTTCTCAGACAATGTTTTGATTACGTTTCCTACTGTCTACAGGTGATCCGATGGGAGAAAAAGTAGTCAGAAAAGGTAATCATCTGAGCAATGTTTCAACTTCCGAAAGTCATTTCTAATTTAAAGAGCTGGTCAGAGAAGCCAGACGTTATATTGCTTTGAGCTGACCAGGTTAAATTACTCAGACCAGCTCCTTAGTATGAAAATTACTTTGGGATTTAAGTCCAAACATCTTTTTTCAACATTGTCCAGATGAATACTTTTTTACTCTTACTTCAGGAATTTGTTGGACCACTAAGTAGAACTTGTAATATCAATACTCTTACTTGAGGGCCTTTTGTAGCTACTCAGTGCACCTCTGCAGTCAACTTCTTCAGTAAAAACATATGGTAAACATATGGTAAGAGGGGGAGGAACATGAGTGTGCCGGGGAACACAAGTGCGCCTTGAGGTTTGGTTTGGTTTGGTTTGGTTTGACTTAACAGATTCACAAATGCAGATTTATTAACTAATATACCTTTTTGGAGTGTCCTGAGCAACATTTTCACCAAAAAAGAATGCAAAACCATCACTATTACCAAATTTAAAGAACTAGACAGTGCCACAGACATTACTTACCTCATTACATACAATATTTTTAACTAAATGGTCTGATTTTGTAATATTTTAGTGGTAGGTGGCGCACCGTGGTAGCTTTTACACCCAAAACGTGTGCCACAACTCAAAAAAGGTTGAAAAACACCGGCTTAGACTATGTTTTTTGACTTGTAGAAGATCATATTGTACATTGTCTGAATAAAACGATTTAAAAATGTTTTTCCCATAATTGCTGCTTAACGACACCATTGCCATAATTACCATATGATCAAAAGAGCATGGTAAAATATAGGGCATAGAGTAACATTGTATTTCTGCAGTGGTTGGACATATCTGTATTCATTAAGTCTAATTGAAAGGAAGCCAGTGTAGCGTTTGGATGTGGCACAAAGAACCTCCAGGAAATGAGATGGTTCTTAATGCATCCGCTGACTTGGATAATAACCTTTGATTTCTCTTCACCGACACGAGGAAGGAGTGCTTGGATTGACAGTCACAACAAGTCGCCAAAGCTCTGATGTACGCTATATGGGTCTGTGCAGCGTTCATTGTTGTTTGGTTAATACATAATATATTCAAGCAAATGAAAAGACTTGTACAGTGACAATGACAGACAAAAGAAGGCAGTGCCCAGACAATAAAGGCGGGATAAAAGCTCTGCGCTGTTTCAGATACATTCATAGATAAAACGTGACTGACAGCAACAAGCTTTTTAAAATGAATTATTATCTGTTTAGTAAAATCATGTGTTGCCGTTTTACGTGACTGAATATGCTGAAACAAAAAACAATATTGTATAAAATCACTTCAGAAAGATCTTTGTATCCTCCACATTTCAACCTGCCACGACAGACAACGCGTAATTATAATTCAATGTCAAGTTCCTTTGGGAAAGCCTGTCTCTTTACACATGTGACAAGACTCTCTCAAAGGCCATAGGGCAAAAATATTGAATTTAAATGGACTGGAGCTGTTTACACGACGGAAAGCTGTGATTGGCCGTTTTAATGTTTTTCAAGTGTCACTGCCGCCGGTCTGTCTGCATTGTAAAGTCGTTCAAAATGAGGTACGGAACAATGAGCTAGTTGACAAAATAGTGCATATGTTGGAAAATGCTGGAAAATAACAAAGTACAAAAGTAAAAGCACTGTATTTACGTCAATTTTTTAGGTATCTGCTCTTAACTTACAGTTTATATGACACATTAGAGCACACATTTCACTGTGAACATGATTATATTCAATATTTTACCATTCTAATAATCTGTTTGTCCCCAGTTTTTGTAAAGTTTCAAATGTTACTTCCTGGTTGAACATGAGCAGCAAATTTGATTCCATAATTGTTACCTAGCAACCATACTGTAAACAAATTACTTAACTGTTAGGAATTACCAATACATTATACCTGATAACGCCTTTATTTTGTTGAATGATCTTTAAACTGTCATAAAAATGTGTCAGTTGTGTGTAAATTGTCAATGGCATGTCGCTTTTTGATGACATCACAGAGGGATTCTGTTTTAGAACTCAGCTCTACGTCTTGTAATTTTAAACTTTTATTTTTCAAATTGTCCTCACAAACTGCAACTGCACGGATGTAAAACTATGATAATCCACCAAACTACGTCATAATTAGAAAAACATGAGTCTGTCAGACTTTAAGTACATTTTACAGTGGATACATTTTTTGTTTTACTGCACTACTTTTTTGAACTGTACTAAAAAGTAAAAGTGCTTTTTCTTATGGTTTTAGACTTGCTAAAATGGTGGAGAGGGTTTAATTTTTAGGACATTTATGTGTATTGCCCACATTTGTAGAGTTTCAAATCCCAGCTTTGGTAAACAAAATTAAGTTATCCTAATGACCTGGAATATTGCCTCTGACCAATAATCAGGACAATTCTTTAACACAATTTGACTCTTTTACTTTTATATCTTTAAGTAAAATGTTAAAGGTTACTTGATTAGGTTTTAATGTGATACTTTTAATTTATTTTTTTGCTCCTGTATCTGTACGCAAGCAACAAAAGTGCTTCTTCAATCACTGATATTTGCTGATGCCAATTTTATCCCACGGCTATTGTTCCATTCTTAACTAAACTTTAAGATTAAGTCATCATATATAAGCATGTGTGGAGATAAGAATTTGTTTTAAGTCTCAAACAAACAGAGAACCAACGCTGCATAAACATCTCTTAAATTCACCTTTATGAAGGACACAGTACAGTGAAAATGCCAAATCAAAGAAAAATCGCGTTTCTTTCTTCTTCTTCAGGTGACATTGAGATGGAAATCGCTGCTCTCGTCTCCGAAACCGCTGTGTTCTTACTGTTCTGAAAATGGATTGAGAGTATTTTCTAGTCTAATCTACACAGCGCAGACACTGATACTCGGATTGACCCATGCAAGCTTTGAATCCATCTCAGTAGAAAATATTTAATCCATGTTTTGGTGTTGTCGTTTGGTCTCACTGGTGCAGAACTAATTGCTTGTTTTTTTGCCAATTTGTTCTTGGCACAAAATTGTGAAGGACATCATCGCAGGCTGTAGAGTGGACAGAGACACAATCACAGCCACGGCAAGAATCAAGACTACAACACTAATGGAAGGAAAAGGCTTGATAGAATTATATCTTCTTTTTTAATATCCATAACGGACATTATTGTACAAAAAAAAAAAAACATATTTATTTGATGTATGTAATTAGATTATCACTTTGTGCATAGGCTTTCAGGGTTTTACATTGACTAATATGTGCCCTTTGCATGTAGAGCGGTGGTTAACTGTGACTGCTGAGGCCTCTGGTCGAGGTGTGGTGCAGATGTGGGCGATTTGGCAAATAAAGCATATCACGATTTTCTTGGAGCCAGATAACTTTTTCAATTTTGTGTGCTTCAGGTGGCTGTGGGGGTGGTCGAGTGGGTTGAGTGCCCAGTAAGACCTTTGTCTTACATTTTATTTGTGTTGATGCTGCTGATCTCTGCCTCTGAGATGTTTACTGACAGCAGAAGTCATGCCGATGGGTTTTTCACTATATTTCATTGTTTAGGTTGTATTCTTGCAAAGAAAGATTGCATTCTCTTGCTAAGCATTGTTCTTGGTGTTGAAAGTAATGTGTTGCACTACTAAGTTACCTAAAATTGTAATTTAATTACAGTAACTAAGTATTAGTAACTAAGTTACACCCAACACTGGTCAACACCAGTGGGCACCGTGAAGTCCCTTCTCAGAAACTGTATATGATTATTTGTCAGGAGCAGCTGCTGGAGGAAGAGCCTATAGTGTGTGCATGCTGTAGTTTAATGAAACAGAAATGATTACTGGTAGGTCAGACTTTTTACACAGCTAAAAGCAACCAAGCCTTTGAAAACCCACGATCCCCTCATTGGGAGGCCGGAGCTCTAGCCGCTCTGCCACCGTGCACCCCTCCCACAGAAATGAACCCCGAAAAAGAAGCAAAGTTAAATGTTGTGTGTCACCATCGAACGAGCGCTAATGAGATGCATCAATAACAGCTTTAAAACATTAACAGCTTGTAGTCTGTCAATATTGTGCCCATTTAGATTAATATGAAAGAACTGACAAAAAATATATAATATTTTTATGATGTAAATATGTATCTCAGGAACAAGCCCACAAACTGCACACCTTGTCTCTTAAAATTGTCAGGAAACTTTCCAAAAATAGAAGCCCAAAGTTGCTGTAAAGAAGCAAACTTGGCAACTCTGGAAATTGCTCTTATTTCAGAGCCATGTAATGTACTCTTCCAGCATGCCAATATCTATACACCACACACACCGATGTCCCTCATGCAAGCAGAATCTGATTTGCATTTTGGTTAACACTCTAATTGCCTCTCATTAAATACCTTGTCACTTTGATTAATTGGCGCGATACTGAAATGTAAAACAGCAGCGCATTACGATGCACAGTCAACAGTGGCTGGTTGGGAAAGAGCAGAAAGGCCACAAAAATGCATAACAAAACTGAATCTAAATGTGTGTTTTCAGTCGAGTCAAGCTTTTTTTAAATCAAAAGTGATGAAAACACAGTATCTACTTTTAGATGTCATTGACCCAGTTTGAGGGAGTGATGGAGTCTCATGTTGACCTTGCTAAGTTTGCAAGAGAAAACCCATCTGTTCAAAAAATAAGGAGTGCTTTGCTTCCTTTATCACAATCAGATGCTGTTTATACTGTGTAACTGACACACAATTGCTAAGATAGCTACTTTACCCATTAACCATTGCCATGAGGTGCAATGGTCATATCAAATGATAAAGATAAAAAGGCAAAGCAAAATGTAGAGATGTACTGTATTGAATTCATTGTAGTCAGATTAAAATTGATATTCGAATGGTTCCAATAAGAAAATTTCCAAAACGGCTATCATTTAAAGTGCACATGACAGGTTAGACACATTTAATAAAAAATGTAGCGAATATGATCATATTTAAGATTTTACAAAAAAAAAAAAGTTGCTTATTTTTTCCTAGTTTGACACTTTTAGTGAAATTTATAATGCTACAAGCAAATGTTACAGTAGAGGCAATTCCCCAACTGTTACCTAGCAACCACAGAGTAAACAAAGGCCAAAATCCATATAAATTACACAATTATGATCTGACAAATAATAATAGTGGAAAACATCTTTATTTTGTTAAATTAGTATTTAAACTGTCAGAATATTGTGTCAGTTGCATGTTAATTGTCCCTGTATTTTTGATGTAATGTCGCTTTTTGATGACATCACAGAGGGATTATATTTTTCCACCAACTGCCACTCAACTGATGTGAAAGTATGATAAATATTTACCAGACTTTAACACCAAACTAAGTCATCATTAAAAAAAACAACAACATGAAAACCTGTTATATGCACTTTAAGTTACGTAATATGCACAACAAACAGCAAAATATTCTGTTTTATGAAGTAAAAAGCAACACTGTAGATTGCAAAGATTTTCTTAAATGAATGTGAATTTTGTATTACTTTAGCAGTTAATTCTAAAGTCTTCTCACGAACGTTAATACTCAAGGACATTTTTAGAATAATAAATACATAAAAAATCTAAGGTTCATCAGAAAACTTTAAAGACATGTGGGACCAAACTTTCTGGCAAGTTCGTTTGACCAATCAGGAGTCCTGTGTCGACACACAAACTCCTTTTGTGTTGCACTATTCCCTCCAGTCATTGCACCTTGGACCAAATAGAAGTTGAACCCAGAAAATCCCGGTGTAATTGAAAGCAACCGTGTGGAGCGAATGATATAATGACAGAAAATGGTTTAAAATTGTGTAAATTATCACCTCTTTCATCACCAGCACCTCGTTCTGACACTCCAGGTCTGAACAGTGGACAGTGCCAAATCACATGCATTTCTGCCTATTAGCGGCCCAAAATGCACCCACCAGGAGCACAGAGCCTCAGCTGCTGGATGTGAGTGGGTGGGTGGAAGAGTGGGCAAATCTTACTCAGCTAAAAATAGGTTAAAATGAGCCGAGCACCACACTGGTAATTTACAGCATGGAATTCATTTTAGGCCGGCTTCAAATGGGTGTAATCGTGGCTAACAGTGACACATTCAAGTGATCAGGATCCAACGCAAAACAGTAGGTGTAATATTCAAAGCTTGTGCAGGACATTTTCCCTGTGGATCAAAAGCGCTTGGGATTGTGTTATCGCATCTCACAGAATTTTCAGTTTACATACATAAATGTAAGATAAATGTGTTTACCAGCAGCTAATTGGGTTGTTTCACGGCTCTTCTGTTTACCTTTATACATTGTATTTGTTAATGTGTGTTGGTTTGCACTTTATGGACACTTTGTACGTCTCTAAACGTAAAGTGTTTGCCGTTCGATCCTGAGCTCTATAGTTTTTACCAATCTGCAAAAGCGTTACAAAATTATTTTTACTCATATGAAAGCATGTTTTATGTGTTTATTGCTCTGAAAAGCCTAAACATCTCATCCCGGGCTCACACTGCACACGGTGCCGCTCCGGTGCAGCGACCGCAGCCTGGCACTTTCCGTTGAGATTTTTGCCAGACGCAGGAGCTCTCTGCAAGCTTTTTTTCTCTATATTAATGATCAGTTGTGGCGGGTGCGAGTGATCAAAGCCGGTAACTGCTCCAATCCCAATGTGGGCCATCCGCTCCAACACAACAGTCTGAGCTGGATCGGGCGCAGTGTGAGCGACGCCAAACTGTGAGCGGGCTTGCATCTCCACAAACCTGAGCCTCCTCCTGCTTGTTTCCATTTCAACTAACAACTAATATATACATGTGTGTGTATATATGCTGAAACATGTTGAAATATTGAAAGACATTTTCTGCATTTTGGACAAAGTGTAAACATCTTAAGAATAACTGTGCCAAATAAGTGATCCTCCAGGAGTGGATCAGTCACTCACCAGATGGTTGACGTTTCCATTACTATTAAAACTTTGGATATTAAGCATCTCACCCGTCCTGTTTTTGGAGTGTGTTCATTTGGTGATGGAGTTGTTGGCACAGAAGCTGCCACATTTCTGAGAGTGTGCCCCTAGGCAGATGTTGCAGATGCACCACTGAAAATTGTGATTGAATAAATAATTGTGAAGGTTTTGACAGAATATAAAGGAGGCTGCAATACTTTTCTTCCATATTGTTCAATTTAGTATTTCACATGCGCGAATATCACCGACTGCTGTGTGTTCCATTTCATTTTCGGCTCGGGTCAAAAGGATCCAGTTGACTGAGCATGGCCCACCGGTTGCATTTCCTCAAATTTATGCATCCATCTTTCCTCGCGCTGCCTGATATTGCATGTTCCACTTTTATTATTGAAATGAGACAAGAATGGCATTGAGAGATGACGTGGCATCCTCCGAGCGCGAAGGCAGGACGTGAAATGAGATTTGTCGAGATTATTTTAAAGGCGCCACCTGAGAGTTTTCATATGAATAGTGTATAAGAAGAAAAAAAAAACAATTCCGCCTTAAATTGCATTGACCAACATCAGGATATGAAGGACTGAAGGGGAAAACAGCTTGAAAGGAAGGAGATCTTTAAGTGGGTTATTGTTCGTTGCGCTGTTGTCAGAGCAGTAGGCAAACACTTAACGCAAACAGGTTTATTGTGTCGCTATTTCAAGTCGGCAGGGAACTGATGTAATGTGTGCCTTTGCCTCCATTTGAACAAAATAACACCATATCTGTCAGATTTAGCGGTGAGGTTGAGTGCTTTCTGTCACGCTCTTATCTCTATCTGTGAGGCGAACACACACACACACAAAGACTTATCTCCACGCTGGCTTTTTCCTATGGCTCCCGTTGGGATCAAAAGTGGAAACAGCATTTGGACGTCTCGCCTGCAAATACCAGATAAATCATGTTAAATGTACGGCGCAAAACCTCTCTTAAATCTATAGATAAAGATTTGTATTTCTTGTGAGTTCAGTGGAGAAAAATAGAGCTTACAACCTCGTGTTCTGTGTTTTGATATCGATCTGTGGAGCTCAGATCAGCGTATTTATTATGTCCGTGGGTTGTTTGTGTCGTTCGGTTTTGAATGCAGTGTTTGATGCTTGCGTTGCCTGAGGTTGTTTTGGTGAAGTAAATATGAACAACTTACTGCTTCAAGCCAAAACATTTATGCAAATATCAGTCATTAACCACATCAACTTTTTGCATGTAAATACTGTTTAGTGCTATCCAGTAACCCTTTCTACACACATCACTCTTTTTTCATTGCGGTTTTATTTTGTCCGACGTTAAATGATATTGGGTGAATTGGTGAATCAAGTGGTTAAGTGGAGTTACAAATCATGTAAAATTATGCAAAATTTCAAGCTTGGTTTTGATTTTAAGGATAGGCTTGATACGGGCAACCAATTTTGATGTTTTAAATTCTGGTAAATGTGAAAAAAACATTCAAAAACTATTCAGGAAAGGTCCAAATCTGCCTTTTTATGTGATTTTCCTCAGTACTGATACTAGTTTTGATACAAGTTTTAGTAGGTTAGTGTCAGTGTATCTATGCATTTATTGTATTAATATTATTATTATTATTATTATTATTATTATTATTATTATTATTATTATTATTACTATTTCAAAATATATCAAAAGAACAAAAAAAAAACATAACAGGACAAGACAATAGTGAGAGCACATGAAATAAAAGTACAATTTACAAAGGGCAATAAAAGACATTTTAAAAAATATATATAACAAGGTATGTTTAATCCAAAAGGTATCCAATTTCATCCAAAGTCTTTCAAATGTGTCAATTTTCACATTGAGTCTGATTTTGTTTTGTTTGTTTGTTTGTTTGTTTTTCCATAAGTCAGTTTTACGTAAGTCAGTTACAATGTCCGTCCAGTCCTTAAAGGGGCTGTACCTGATTTTCAACCAAGAGACAGGAACATGTTTTTGTTTGAACCGTTAGCCCCGCCCACATAGTCCTTCATAGTCAATATTGCACCATGACTCAGAAACGACTCTCTGGGATAGTCTTATGCAGTTGTTTCCATACAGTTCCCTTAGTTCTCTTTACAATTAGCTTTTAGCACTTTTGAAACTGCACCATGGCAGAGAATCACAGTTACACACAGTCATTTTCACAAGATTCTTAGTGTACAATGTGCCTGATTGGCCAAAAAGAGGTGACCCTAGTAAACTCTTCTGCACTGGTTCTGTGCGTTTACAACATGCACAGATTATACATCACAAACCCAATGTCTTTCCATTAAGTTTCTTCTATCCAACAACGTGTGATGTAAAGAGGATTTATCTTAACTAGAGTAAATAAAAATCAGATACTGGCCCTTTAACTGTCAGTAAAGTTTGTGTCATCTATCTCTTTTGCTGTAGACAAGAGTATGCTCCAAAAGTATCCATTGATTGTATCCATGGCGGGAGTTTTGAGGCCCAAATACATATTTTGGAAATCGAATGGGATGTGCTATTAAAGAGTCTGTATTTCTTTTACAGCTGTACAATACCCATTTGAAACTATAAAGCCAATATTCATGGTGCGCCCCCTCTAATACCCATAGTTGTTGGGAACAGTACCATCCGCCTCTTATCACTAATAAATGAAAGACAAACATGTTGTATTTATAGTGTTACAGAGGCATAATCGTGTTAAATTAAAATGGTATTTACAATTTAAAAAAGCAATAATTCCCCATTTCCCCATAATTTTCTCAAATAAAGGTTGAAAACAAAGACACCAGTTAATAGCTGCTTTGTCTATGTGACATTTCCACTGCAGCTGTGGATCAATGTACACACCTCACTTTGAACCCCGACCTTTGAGACGCAGTGCCAGGACAGACAGGAAGACATGCTTTTCAAGGCCCCTGGGAACCGTTTTATTGGCACTGCTAACCTTTAACTCGAGCCGTATATGAATGCTACACTGCATTGTTGGTTCATTACAGCGCTCTCTGGGGACCGCAGTGATTTCTATAGGATATTTATAGTGGTCTTACAGGGCGGGGGCGGAAAATGTGGGAGATGTGAATGACGCAATGAGTGGATATTGTCTGAATGTCAGTATGGCCACACTTGAGTAAAGAGGAAGGAGAACTAGTAATCAAAATGGAATTACTGCTTAATGGCGGCGAAAGTAACGTCTACTGGAGAGAAGATTGTTCGTCGTTCTGCACAATCACGTACCCCGACAAACATACACCAATAAATATACAAGAAAGTGGGATTGAGAATACTATAAAGGATAGAGCTGACAATTCTTCCTGGATCATTTGACCAGTATAAGCCACATAGTTTTCACTCTGCTTGGAAACGTTTTACTTTGTTGTGGTGTGGCTTTGAGTAGTTTTTTCTGCTCATGTTTTGTGTTTTGGTTTTGTTATTTTGCGAACTATATATCTATTGGTATGCGTCAAAAAATGTGTGGCGTCCAATCCAAGCAAAGTGTTTTTTTAACGCGCATGTCTTGATGGGTTTCCTCACTGTGCTCTGCCTCTCTACAGGTGTTTTCCCACTGTAGGATCCTTTTTCACTTCTTTTTTTGGCTCCTGCTCAGGCAAAGGTACTTTCCAGTCAGACCAAGTCCCTTTTGGTGACACAAGTACATTTACAAAACTGTTTTTATTTTGTTTAATTAATGCTCAGACTTACAAACTATAACAGAAATGACTTGGGCAGTAGTAAGTAAGTTTTGAATTACAGTGAATAATTGTGTTTTATTGTAAATTTGCTTTTTTTTGTTTTTTGTGCAGGTTTACAATACAAAGGAGTAGGATGAAAGGGGACAAAACACTTTTATTGTCCTAATCCACTTAATTAAATATTTAACAGTTCCATAGTATACAGATGCCATTGTTAAAGCCCACTTTCAGCCACTGTTGATGGGGACTGGGTGGTTCTCCTGACTAAATTGGGACAATGGAATTTAGGGACATGGTTCTTGGGACTTTCATGTGTGAAAATGCCTCATACCTCCATTTATTTACTCCTGATCAAGTTCTAAGTTCAAGATCCAGATGACTGTTTGCATATGAGCCAAAGTGGTTGCAGTCGACATAAATAAACCATTTATTTGCATCCAAATAGTGATCATTACTCTTTCTAAGCACCAATGTCTCCCTGCCTCTTTCATCTGTTTTTCTTCTCTTTATCATCTCATTTGTGGCTTAATTATGTGCGAGCATCTCAAAATGCAGTATATATGACGCCCCAAATGGATGAAAAAAACAAAGGCGGCACATAAAATCTGCTCGTTCTGAACCATTATCCACAGTCTTTGTCGCATCTGGTGGACATTAATCAGCTCCCAGTTAGCTCATCAACCGGCCCATACTGAACAGTGGAACAGCAGGTAAACACAGGGACAGGTGCGTCACTCTAACACGAGATAAATGACTCCATCTGGGCCTCATTACAACTTAAACATGTGGAACTTCCTCCGTACTTTGTTCGACATGCCCTCGTGGTAAAATTAGTTTGTTAAACCAAGTGATGAGATTATAAAATGTATTTTATGGGTCAATAAAACAATCAGACATTTAAAGCCGCACAAACAGTGGCTGTGGATGATGTATTCCTCTGTGAATTTCCTTAAATGCTTATGAGAATTAATTTGTCACTTATGGTGCTCAAAAGTAGGGGCTGAACAATTGACCAAATTCAAAGTGTTGCAGGACATCGCCCACTGGCCAGACTCACTCACATTCCAGTGCTGTGGTGGATGTTTAGAATAAAATAGAAAGTATTGATCCGTGTGTGTAAATTTCTTGTTTTCCATCCACAACAAAGCTTGCGGTGATTAGAACATTGCAACACAGAACTCAAGAGGTGCCCACAAACTACACAAAGCAAGGCAAGTTTATTTAGAGCACAATCCATACACAAGGCAATTCAAAGTACTTTACACAACAGAATAAAATTACATTAAAATCACAAAACAGATTAAGACATACAAAATCATTACACAAATCAAGTCACATTAACCTTGTCTAAATTTTTCAGATTTCTTTCTCTACTTTCACATTATTTTTCTTCCTTTCTGCAGCTGCTTTTTAATGTTTTATTTCAGTTATTTGTTTAGTTTGCAGTGTCAAAGAAGGAAGCATAACCAGAATGCTCCCTCAGTCTTAAAATATCCTAAACAACAAAGCTAAAAGAGAGGGAGACAGAGAGAGCAAGAAAAAGGGTCAACACTGGTTCAACCCAAGGACAAGACCCACTCAAAAACAGATCAATGTACTGTGTTCTATTCACAGTGAGGAAAGCTGCATGCAATGAGCAGTACGTGGCGAAACATCCACAACACAAAAGAGACTCGTCAACACAGAGGGCACTCAAACTCTGGTCCACAATCTGCTGTGCGTCTTAATCTTAAAGCTACAAATGACACCTTTGAAGACAGTGAGGAGACATTTTTGAGCAGGGAAAAGAGGTTTTTATAGAAAAATGAAGGAAGCATTATTAGATGAGAAAGAAAACCCTTTTTCTATGGGAATGGTGGTCTGAAATACAATCTTCCCCCAGTTTATTACAGCCTCATAACTTCTTGTCAGAAATCAAAACAGTCAAATGCAAATGAGGTATATGACAGCTCTGAGGTTGAGATGGCTAGACCTCAATAGGTCTTAACAATCCAGGCAGTAAGAGTGGTCACACTTGTTAAAAGAGTCACACTTGTTAAAAGAGAGAGAAAAAATAAGGAGAGGCAAGTTTTAGTTGTTTGTCCTCTCTTCATGTAGGACCAATTTCAGAAGAGTAAAACCATTTCCAACAGATTGTAAATTCCTTTCAGATGGAAACGTCTTGATTTGAAACCTTTTTCTACCATGGAGCACTCCTGGACATCGACATGTTTAAATCAATTTCAAGCAGCCACCTCCTAACACAATCAGTCATTCAAATTAGAAACAACAGATAAATGTTTTTTGTGCAAACCACAGAAATGTCCTGCTTCCACAATTTAAGTCTTTGACAAACACTCCTGACACTTTAAGACTCCCAAAAATCAATAGAAACAATCAATTGGGAGCTGTGACAGAGTGAAAATTAGCTTGAGAGCCGAGCCAGGCGCTGGAGCAGAGTAATTGGTTTGAGTGGAGTGTCACTGTGGAGCCCCGGCACAAGTCTCGCCTGTGTGTGCTTAAATTGGCAGCTGTCATGTGACTCCAGGAACACCTCATTTCCACTAATCCCCTTTGGGTAAAATCTGGTCTGAACTTACAAATCCAGGATGCGCCGCGCTCAAAAACTCACATTCCCTGCGGAACGAGAGCCAGCATCTGCTCGTCTTCTAACTATGACAGCGGAGTAATGATTCTTTGTTCAACAGCGCTAATGATTTGTCAGGAATACATTGTAAACATGGCTCTAAAAGTGGGGTCGATCAATGTAAATTATGGCTAATTACACTAAGGTTTGCATATATTCTGTTGCTATTGTTTAGAAAAGTGTTTTTATTGATCAAAAATACCATAAGACATATATTCTTACTGTGAGCTGGTTGATTAGAAAATCCCTTTACCTTTAAATCTTAGTAAAAGTGAGTTTCTAAAGTGCACTTTCCATCAAGAATAACAGCACAAATGCCCTTTTAAATATTTCAGTATGCAGCTGCTTTATTTGGAATCCTCTCTTTGCAGGAGAGACGGGTGTGACAGTGAAACAGGTTGTTAGCAAAAGAGCACTCGTGTCTGTCAGATTGTGCCGCTATAAATGAGGGCTCTTACACACTGGGAGATATAAATGTGCAGGGTCTTTCTTTAGTTTTTGTAAATTGTTCAGACAGAGTGGCATTTCCAAGAATATAGCTTCAAGGATTTCCGGAATGTTGTCTGTTTTGTCTGAGTTTGCTTCCCAGACGCGAGACACAGTGAAGCAAAAGCAAATGGCATCGCATTCATTCACTGCAACAAGATTATGGTGATCCTCTTTTCATTTCGTTGGATTTGAAAAACACTTCACAAAACCTGTCGTTTGTAGTTGGTTGTTTGATCCCAGAACCATGTGTGCTGCCAGTGGGTTCTTGGGCAAGACATGTCTCCTGTATGAAGACATAGGGAAACACTAACATTTGCATTAAAGGTGAATAAAGAAGTACCACTGTATGTAAGCGTAAGGGTGGAGGGTCTCCATCTGCTTGTCTCCATAGAGATGTTTTTGCTTTCCCTGGATTGTTTTTGCTTTAGAACCAGACCAGAGATTACAGACGTCTTCGTTGTGACTCAGTCAGTCTGATTAGTTTATTCCTGTGACGCATGTGAAACAAAGGTTTTGTCACCTATCATTTAGAATAAAATCACATTTCTTTCACCTCAGATTATCAGTGGTATGTGCTTCACTCATTGAGTCTGCAAAAATCTATGATGTTTTCAGTCCCTGTGATATTGTATTCCTTCATGTTTCCTCTTAAGCAGCCATATTTGTTTTTATATGGACGGAACATGCATGTCCCTGATTGGCTAATCCACCTGTCAATGAGGCCCGTCTGAGGTGAACACGGTGAGCACTGAAATCAATCTGTATACCAAATACAAAGCGATATTTATTAGGCAAGGATTCTTCCACAGCATGGCATTAAACTTCTAGATCTCAATGGAGACTAACAGGTGACAGCGGGCCAAGTTACAAGCCAGATCTGAGGAGAGGCAAGCCCGTTCATAGTAAGAATATCACTTTTCAAGGTATTTTTTTAGCAATATTACCCCTGTGCTTTAAATTCCATGCTAGATAAACATGCTTTATGCTATACTGTGGGACATTACAGGCAAAGCAAAAACATCTCCATGGGGACAAGCCAGTCTTTCTTGATTCAACCTCCTCTATTTATGGGTTTGGCAAAAGCATTAACAACAGCCTCTGACCCTGTGTCTATCTTGAGCCAAACACTCTTCACAGTCATGCTTCTCCTCTTGCAGGTGAACGGCCGTGACTTTTCCAAGGTTGACCATGAGGGGACGGTGGTGGAGGCCCTCAGGAGAGACCCCATCGTTGTGCAGGTTTTGCGGCGCACCCCGTCCCGCTCCACGATCCCCCTGTCCCACTCCGGCTCCCCTCAGGACGTCTGCGTGGTGGACCGCTGCACGCAGACCGACATCACCTTCGAACACATCATGGCTCTGGCCAAACTGAGGCCGGCCACCCCACCTGTCCCCGACATCTGTCCGTTCCTGCTGTCTGACAGGTGAGGGCAAAGGCGCACTTTACACTTGCATGGCAATTTACACTCATTATACTGCCTTTGAATCAAGGTTATGTTCTGTATTGCGCCTATAACACCTCCAAGGTAAATTATCCCCGTAGATTTCATTACAAACTAAACCAAATAATCCTAAAATTGCATCATGCTAAAACTTATGTCATATAAACAAGGGGTATCATTTGTTTTTTGAAGGGCAGGACATACATTGTTACATGTCCTGACATTGTTCAAATGTAGGGTTGAAACCAATCGAAGAAAGAAATATTGGACTGAGATTAACAAAGCACTCTGAAAGTCTGAGTTCAGAACTATGTATTTAGGCCTCAAAAGTCATGAACACAATGAATGGATATATTTTGAGTGTACACTAAGAAGGTCATTACAACTGACATTCAAGGACTGGACTGACATTCAAAAATGGAAAAATGGAAAAAAGTGTTGACTTTGAATAACTTGATTGAATTTGGACAAAACGAGACTATATGTAAATTTGGTTGTGCCATTTTTAAAAAAAAAATTGTGTTTTTCATTTTAATATTTTATTTGTAGTCTGCACTCTGGTTCTGTTTTGTGTCTTTTAAATTAAAAAGTTTTACAAAAAAAATAAATAACTCAACCAGTCCAGCAATTCCTTAATCCTCTTCTGAAATTTGTGTGTGAAGACCTCACAACCAGACAAAACCAGAACAAACGCAAAATGTGTCATTTCAATGGGGAAAAAATCCAAAAATGCAAAATGCTATGAAAATGTACTCAAGGGGCATGTGTTTAGCATCATTTTGATCAAGTTTATGAAACTAATACTATATGCACGGGCCTGTTGCAATCTTAGCAACTGATAAAGCATTATTTGTTAGATTTTACTGTAGGCGCAGAGTTCAGTTTCAAACAAATGATGCCAATAGAAGGCAACATCTAACACAACAATGATATTTGGAAAGTTTATTCTGTCTTCTTAAGTTAATAACGCAACACTTTTCTTACAGTGTATTCTGCATATTTATATTCTCTATTCCATTTTATTTATGCTGATATCATAACCTATCAGCTTCTATTACTACCAGATATAGATAAAAGCAAACACATTGTCATTTAGCAAATGGAAAATGTATAGAAAATGTATAGAAAATGATGACCATTTGCTCAATCCAACTTTTCATCTTAAAACATTGGAAAGAAAATCCAATTTCTATCTTAAACAGAGGCTTCCTGGGGGCTAGCGTCTAGTCTTTTTGATTCCCATTATGTTGTAGCGTTGTCCTCAGATATCATTATGCAGCGCCAAAGCAGTATGCAGTAATTGCTTGTGCATGCTACATCCATTTTCTTTAATGGGAGTTTTCGCTGGCCGATTAAAAGCCAATGGTCTGATGGAGCAGGCATTCTGGCGCTAGCTCCATTGTACAGCTATTTATAGGCCTTTGTTAGCCAGCACATGAAATCAATTAGTCTTACAAAGCCACCAGTTTAGAGATTATAGAAAGACACTTATAGCACGGGTGATTTATTGCGGGAAAGCCCTGTATCGGAGTGCGTATTTTTCAATAGAGAAAGTTTTGTTGCAAAGTCAAACTGGCATTTATGTACATTCTAATTCTTTCTCTCTCTATTTTTCATCTTTAGCTGCCATTCAATCCACACAATGGAGCATGAGTTTTATGAATGTCCCGAATACATCTCCA
The DNA here is from genome assembly GCA_019453435.1 of Rhinogobius similis. NCBI lineage: Eukaryota > Metazoa > Chordata > Actinopteri > Gobiiformes > Gobiidae > Rhinogobius > Rhinogobius similis. Next base: position 12,751,892 of record CM033619.1, read on the forward strand.
GTACTCCAGCAGACGGGGAGAGGACGGAGGAGTACATATACGAGGTACACAAGCGTTTGTTCTTTTAAGGAGTTTTACTTTCACTTTTGTCATCTTAGTTACAAAGTAGGGCTGCAAGATTAATCGCAATTGAATCGTAATCGCAATTTGAATGGACGCAAATAGCAAATCGCAAAAGCTGCAATCTTTAAAGTGCAATATTTTTCTTTACCGACAACAAAATAACTCTGCTGTTTAGATGTATGCAAAACATGTCCTGAAATACACAGTTTGTCAGTTCATATTTACAGCTTTTGTTTCTTTTCCTCTTGATGCATTTAAATATAAACTTAAGCAGAATCTGATGAGTAATACATAAAGGGCAAATTGAATCTCAATTTTTGTCAGAAAAATTTTTGGTTAACTTGAAAAATCCAGACAGACTGAGTATCAGTGTGTAAATTGACCTCTTATACCTATAAAAAATAAAACAATTGCACAGCTGGGATGTCCAACTTACATACAATTACAATATAATACAATGATTAGGACTCTGTGACAAATTGGTCTTCATCGGTCACAAACCCGGAAGAAAGAATGTTGTATTTTGCTCAATAACGCTTTGAGATGACACAGATGTTACTTGTGCAATTGCAGTCCATCCCTGCTCCACTTTGTTGCCTGTAAATCAGCTGTAAATGTGTATACACACTCAAAAATGCATGCATGTGAACACTTGCGATGTGCCAAAGAGTTTGTGAGAGCTAGGAACGAGTTAGATTAATAGTAGGTTCACAGTTGCACAAACACTATATTAAAACTGGAACTAAACTAGGATTTATTAACCAGGAACTAAACATGGACAATGCTAGGGCTGAACCAAGACTAAACCAGGTCAAAATCAAGTCTACATCAAATTAAACTGGGCTCAAATCGGGACAAACAAGTACAAGTGTGAATACAACCTTAAAGGAGACATGTAATGCTTTTTCCAGATGACTTTTTATGTTACATTTTATTCATTGTAAATCACGATAATGAACTAAAACAGCTTAGAAATAGAAACAGGTCTTTTGACTTCATGTTCAAAGCAGTAGATTTGATAAGCTCGTCATCGTGTTATTCCACTGTAACAAGCTGGACATTGTCATTTTTATGTTTTTATTTTTGAAAAGTGACTACGTAACACTGTAGAACTCAATATGTATCACTCAGAGTCTTAATTGTTTAAGTATGTGGGCGGGGTTAGGGGGTAGGTGAAAACAAGACTTTTCTGAGCACTCAAGCCTCAATTGCTGGACAATACAGGATTAACTCAAACACGCAGTCGATTTTGCAGAAAATGTACCCTTTAAATACTCATTTTCTCTTGTTGCTGTTTGAAAATCAAGTAAGTCAGCTTTAATAACAAATTCAAAGTCTGTTTTAGTTTAGTTAGAGTTTGAGAAACAGGCTTGGACTGTAATTAATGCATGCGGTTCCGAGCAGTGATACAAGAGACATTTATGAGTGGTTGTACAATTCTTTAGAAAGCTTGGGGCTTGTTACATTGAAGCTTCAGTACAGTACATTTTTCCAGTCCATTCAGGATCTCCCCCTCGGGATAATCCAAGGCCGGTCTGATGGATGGTACTCAGGAGTCCTTCACCAACAATCCTATTCCCTATCTTCACAATACACGAGATTGGACCGAGCTCTTTGGAAAGTGGAAAGTGCAGCATGTCACTGTCTGTTGTTCCAGTGCACTGCAGAGACCCTGGACTTAATAAAGACAACCACTTTTATAAAATATTATCAAAAGAACACACAACATGGGAGGGCTCTGTATTGAATCCTGGCTTGGTTTAATTTCATTCAGTCTGTTATGTTCTTTGTGCCATTTTGTGGATGTACTTGAGTATTTATAGATTCAAACAAAGTTCAAGACCAAGGGCATATGAAAGGAGCATGTTTTAAGTGAAAAATTAAAAATAACATTTTCAAGGAAATCTATCAAGGGTTTATGATAAAGCCTAGAGAGCAGTTGTTAACCTTAGGCAATTATCAAAAATAGATATTACATTAAAGGTGCACTCACCTTCACACACAGTTGAACTCATTATCTTTATGTCCTCATAGAACATATTTTCGTTTGTTTTTTGAGGAAAATAAATAGTCCGGAAGCTTAAATGTCCTTTACCTCGGGCTGCTATTTGTAAACAAGCTAGCTAAGCGCTGCACAGTCAGATCAACAATGAGAAACTACTTTCCATTGACATTTTACCATATAAAGTTGATTTGAGCAAAACTAAAGCCCCACGGACAAAAAGAGGCATGAGAAAAGCAAAGAAGCACATTTTATTAGTTGTGCTGCCCGTAAGAATGTCTCTGCATAACCTCTGCGTTTCCATGGAGACAAGCAAATGACGAAAATTTACATAGTGCACCTTTGCGTCAATGATGGTCATTCAAATGAGCACAATGGTCATTACTTATCCATGGGTTTCAGAGTGATAGTAAATTATACACATCACTTTAACCAATTAAAAACTAAATATTACACTGTATGTTTTGTAAATTTGTCAAATGTCTGAACCACTTTGCCTATTTCTTGGTTTCAGCTCCCTTTGTCGTGCAACATTTTGAGAACTTTTCCCCTTTCAACAGATACAATATTTTGTAATTGCAACGATGTCAAGTTATAAAGTGCTACAAGTGAATTGCAAAAAGGTTGCAGGTTCAAGTGCACCTCTTGTTCAGAAACATAGATCTGATTTTTCAGCAGTGTGCCATATGTCTGTAAGTAATTGTCAGTAGACTCCAGCTGTGCCTGCTTGAGCTATAAATATATAGCTAAACCGGCATTTGAATTTGTTTTTTTCAATTGATATTTTAATGGGCTTATCTTGCTACCCTTAATGTACATAAACTTACTTAGACAAACTTTATTGATCCACAAAGGACATTTCTTGAACTCAGTAGCTCACGAATTACAATATAATAACAAGAACTTTTAAAAAGTAAATTGCTAATAAAATTCAAACTAGAGCTGCAGCGAGTCAATCGATCAATCACAGCTAATCGATTATTGAAATAATTGTCAACTAATTTAGTAATCAAATAATCATTAACTGGTTTATAGGTTTCAAAGAAAATAAAAGTTTTATGACTCAAATCTAGCTGTAATTGCATGAAAATGAAAGGGCACTTCAGCTTCATCTGGGTCAAATTTTGTACAAGTCTTTTCATCATGTGATTTTCTAAACAACTAATCGGTTAATCAAAAGAATAATACCTAAACTAATCGATTACCAAAATGATCACTATAGTTGCAGCTCTAATTCAAAATCAGTTCATGCCAGACAAGTGAAGAAAATCTACATAAACCGCTCAAATATCAGAATAGTCCTGATCTTTACTGTCAGATGTGGCTCTGACATTTACACTAAATCAAATTACATTGCATTTCAAACAGCAAACGTGGCTTTGTAGTAGTGAAGTATTTAGAATCTATCAAATTCATCTCCTTACGACGGAAATATGGCTTTTAAGTGTCTGTGTGCCGCACTAAGTTTGTGAGTGATTTTGAGCTTTTAGTGCTTACTTTGATGAAGATCTTTGTCAGTTAAAAGTCTCTGCAAAGTTGTGAAAAGCCATTCAAAAGCCCTGCTATCTGCGCTGATTGGCCTGTGAGACGTTAGAGGCAATAAATAACACTTTTCAGGCAACATTTTTATGTCTATACAAAGGCAAAGCACAAAAAGTAAACAGTCGTCGCTTCCCATAGAAACAATATGTCTCCGACCAGCCACAATTCTTAGAGAGTGACGTATGGCATGAACCTTTTAAACATTTTACACAAATCAATCTACTTTATGTAATGTTTTAGCAGCAAGACTTTTCTCTCGTTCTTGTCACATTAGGAGTTCCTTTACTACAGGAGTGCGGATCTTTAGCAAAAAGAGGCAGAAGTGGGTGGGGTGAATAAGGTGTATAGAACTTGGGATAGAACAGGGGTACCCAAACAAACTTTTTATGTATTAGTGTGCTGAGGGCCAACCCTAATTTTTGTGTTATGTTTATTTGCAAAGATATCGTGATTAAATTGTCTTTTATTAACATGTTTTAGAGGAATAGGCTTTGTTTGGTCTCTTTTGCACCTTCTGACAGTATTTTTAGTACAAACAAATCTCAGCACCCCTTCATGGGCCAAATCAGACCCCCCGGAGGGCTAAGTTTGGCCCCACTCTGGGCACCCCTGGGATAGAACATCAAAAACAGCCGTTACCATGGAAATCTGCCAAACTTACATAGAAAAACCTAACCCTAAAAAAAATGTTACTTTTTCTACCAATGCAAAGTAACATTAAATGCCAAAGGCCGGTGATGCAGAAAAACATTAGCCAAAACAATGTAAAAAGTGAACAAAAAATGATTGGAAGAACCTGATAAACTGCTGGATCACTTCTGGTAAATACATTTATCAATATATATAGTATTAGAATACTTTTGAATTAATTCTAAGTTTAGCGTTTAGCATCTTAAAATCTTGACTGAGTTAACATTGGGCTAACTGAAAATTCTGTTAATGTGTGACGCCACGATCCCGAGCTCAATATAAAGCGGCAAAAGACAGCAAAAATAAGGTACAAATAGAACATAAAATATATATATAAAGATTTACTCCATCTGTGGCTTGACACATACATCGAGGTGAGACAGTGGACCTTGGGGTCATTGCCGGTGACAGTAATGGACAGCGCAGGCTACAGTTGGCGCTCTCCTGTGGTTTAATAGGCACTTCCTGGTTCACTGAGCTGCGTTGTGAGTCATTAGGATGCCTCTGTTGCCAGCTGTGGTCTGCTGAACTAAACCGTCTAAAATGAAAAAAAAAAAAAATAGGAAAAGTCCCCAGCGTGCGAGAAAGGTGGACGACTTGTATGTGTTGTAATAGCAGCAGTATAAATGAGAACAGAGTCACGGTCCCTGCCCCCCACCTGCCAAGTCTGCGCCCTTACCTCTGCCCGTCCGAGTGCATCCCGCTGTAACATCACGGCTTTTCCTCAAGGATGAAACGGAATAAGGCTGCTATTCCCGGGAACATTAATTTTGACTGACAGGCTTTGCTTTGAGTCGATTGTTCACGTGCAGCCGCAAATGAAACTGCCATGTCCAATCTGCCACAAACATCGCAGCCGCAAATTGTAGCTCGGATTTTAAAGGTAAATGTTATCAAATGTTTTAAATTGGAAAGATCGTCACTTCTTTTAAAAGATCGACAGGAGAATGACAAAGATCAATAATAATCAACTGGAAGGCTGTATGGATATGGATTTTTCCTTCAAAATCATATTATTGAAAATCGAGTGTCTCCAAAAATGTTAACAATAAAAGTGATAGATTTTCACATCGTTCGACATTTTGTGGAAAGAAGCTGATCTGGTTAAATACAGGTTGTAGTTGGAGATTGACTAGTGACCATTCATGCTCACAATCATTCATAATGGGACTTTTGATTGACCATTTCACCTGATGGAATTAGGATTGTTTGTTACCATAGCAATTAACACTTTAAAACAAAGTAGTCTATCTTTTGAAAAGTGAAAAGTGTTGCAACTTCCTGTGATATATTAAGGACTTTTTCCCTGTCATTCCCAGATTGACTTTTCATCAATTAAAGAGCAGTTAAAAATGGAATCTGTCCGTTGTAACCTTGGTTTGCCAGTCATTTAAGTTAAACAGTTTGTCAAGAAAGTTTCATGAGGTTTATAAAAAAAAAAAAAAACACACACACTCACACATAAAATCTTGCCATCTTGCACCTGCCACAATCACACAAAAAAAGAACATTTTACATTGAAATCAGTTGGCCTTGATGTTTCTCAGTACAGGTCTGTTTATTCAGGTTTCTTAGCTGTTAAATGTTGTGTTTTCATGAACTTTTGGCTCATATTTAACTTAAAATATACATGTGTAAAAATAAAAGTAATACATCGTATGTTAGATATAGTTTGTCCACGTTGCTGTTGTAAGAAACCAATGTCCGTTCGCTTGTGCAGAAGCGTCTGGGCATGCACAGATTTGATTTTAATGCAAAGTTGGGAAATTGGGAAATCCCATTCCCTTCAAAAATGAAATGATGATGTTTTGAACTATTAATTGCTATGGCAACAGTGCTAGATTTTCATCACTTTGCAGCCCATGGACACGTTGCGCTCACATGCTAGAATTTGATGATGCCATTATCATCAAATATAGGCCTCCATAAGAGGAGGAGCCCATGTAACTCTATGGGAGATTTATTGTTGTTACATACATTGCCAATCATAAAATCCATCATTATTTGTTGGGAATTGGCAACACAAACATTGTCATATAAACGTTAAAGCTCAAAGTTCAACATTTCAATAATGGCACCACTCTCTGACTCTCTGAAGAGAAACAAAAAACAACTTACTAACACTACAAAAACAATTATATCAAGAATGTTGGCTATAATTGTGAATGAGTTACATCATTTTAAATCTACTTACAGAACTTTATCTTCTCGGACAAAATGTCACCTTTACCTTTCAGCGGTTATAATCTTACATCATTTATTGAAATAGACTACTACTCCATTCAAACAAAACCTGACTCCTGTTAATACGACTCTATATTCACTTAATGCTCTCATTTGTGTGAAAAATGCGAAACAACGCACTGCAGCGGTCCATTCCAAGCGTTGTTAGCGTGAAACAGTGACAGCTGAAAGGACCTCATCATGTGCGACGCGGAGAGACAATGAGCCGACGAACATTAGCTTTAGCGGCAATTTGTTTTGAAACCTACCTCATTACAATGCCAGCAACAGATGTTCAACGCTCAACGAAAGGCGGAACGGCCCCCATTTCCGACACGTTCTTTCGCGCGGCGCGCTTCAAATGGTCAGCGCAGAGTAAATCATGAGGCAGCTTTGTCGTAATGCATAGTGAAAATCTATTAAAGGACTTTGACATGGCTATATTGGTGTATCATTTATCGCGCACTGTGCCAAATTATGACCCAATTATGGCTAAATGGAGGCTCTCTACAGTGGCAGCACATCTGGAAATCATTAGGATTCACATTTCCGTCAGACAGAGGCGAAATTAAGATCACCTCCAAACAGGAATTATATTAACACGGGCGCTGTGCTTAATCCGGGCGGAATGCAAAACCTGGTCGTCGAGATTAACACAACAATATTATGGACCCGTAGCTTTGAAGGTCAGGGTTGTCTGCGCAGAGGGTTAAATGCCACCGAAATTAATTACTTCCCTGTCAGTCTCTGCTATCGGGTTTACCCCAAGAGAGAAAAAGCAGGCCGTGTCCCCCCTTTCACTCGCAACTTCACAGCAATGAAATGAATTCTAGCTGCATGGGGTTAATAAGGATTAGCGCACAGAAGAGTTATCGTAGTGTGATTACATTAGTACACAGCAAGATGAAAAGGAGGCGGCAGCGGTGGAATCGGGCTGAATTTGGTTGTTTCCTATACGGGAGGGGGCAATCGAGAAAAAGGTTGGGTTCATTTGACATCACAACATTACTGGCTGTCCATTTAGTTTAAAATGGAGCAGTAAGAAAGATCAGAATACTATAGGGCAATTAGCCTTTAATGGACAATATGGATAGTTTGACCTGGTTTAATAGCACTAATATATCTGATTATTGGGTTTATCCATGTTATCTCTGCTAGTACAAGATGACATAATTTTTCATTTATTTTCTACCGCTTGTTCCCGTTAGGGGTCGCGGGTGACTGGTGCCGATCCCAATTACTTTGGGCCTTAGGCGGGGTACACCCTGGACAGTGACCAACTCATCACAGGGCTAGTACAAGATGACATAAGGTTTTCCTCTTGATAGCTTCAACAAATTGAGGCATTATTCCTTCACAAAGGATGGTTGTTAGCAGTTGAAAAGACCTTAAAGTCTTTATGACAGGTTGGACTACACATTTCTTGGCACCACCATCACTCAGGACCTCAAGTGGGAGCCGACCATCAGCTCCATCATCAAGAAGGCCCTGCACAGCCATCATCTAGTCCATCCTCACCTCCTCCATCACCGTGTGGTACAGGAGCCACAGCCAGGGACAAACAGAGACTACAGCGCATTTTGCACTCTGCTGAGAAGGTCTGTCCAGAACCTGTACGTCTCCAGGACTCGGGGACGAGCAGGTCGGATCACAGGACCAGAACCTCCTGCCACAAGAACAGTTTCTTTCCCTCTGCCGTTGGACTCATGAACACTTTATACCACCTGCCACTTTAACAATAATATTATAAAAGAGCTATCTATTTGGACAGCCAATTTGCACTGTCTGCCAACTGTACATTTCTGTATATAGTCTTAGTCTATTCTATTCTATTCTATTCTATTCTATTCTATTCTATTCTATTCTATTCTATTTTATTTTATTTTATTTTATTTTATTTTATTTTATTTTATTTTATTTTATTTTATTTTATTTTATTTTATTTTATTTTATTTTATTTTATTTTATTCTTAATCTCATGCATGCCTCTTTTATATATTTTTCTAATATTTTATTCATTGCTTTATGTTGTACCTTACGCCAAAACAAGTTCCTGTTTGTGAATTTTGATCACTGACAATGGCAATAAATCGATTCTGATCTGATTCTGATTTCACTGAAACGTAGTGAACATGATTATATTTAAGATTTTACTAAACATTTTGCTTATTTATCCCTAGTTTGACAGTTTTTGTAATGTTTATTATTGTGCTTTCTGTTTAATGGCCAATAATGTTTAATACAAATGGGGAGCAGCTAAAATAAATATTGTTAAAATGCTGACTTTTGTTATTATCAAGTTGAAATTTTGTGAATTTACATTTCGAAAATTTCATTTCAAGTTCAGTGTAATCAGTAAAAAAAAACTGCTTTTGCCCCATCATCACATCACATGACACATTGCTGCTTTTCAAAAATAAAAACATGTAAATGACAATGCGCCGCTTGTTACAATTACATTTTCCATGAAGGGGCGGGGGTTTTCGGTTCTAATGTTTTGAACAAGAAGTCAATGGACTTGTTTCTATGATCAAGCCGTTTTAGATCTATATTGCGATTTTACAATGAACAAAATGTAAAATAATGATGATGATGAATGATGATTTAGTTCAAATTCTTTGGGAAAAAAGCATAATATGTCTCCTTTAAAAGCCACAGGACTGATATGGAAAATGTGTGGTCCCAAAAATCATAAGGCTCAAAATGTGTGGATTTACTGTGTTTGTTTATTCAAAAACAGTACATCGAGTATTATGGCCCTGTTTTAATTTCTATGAACAATTGTTTACGCTGCTGTGATTAGTCTGTACCATCATTGTTGAGCTGTCGCCACAGTCTTTAACACCTTTCTAGCCAACATTACAGAGCACCAAAATTGTCATAACATGAGCTACGTTCACCCAAATCAAAAGTCTACCCCTTTTGTTTTGGTTGAACAGGAGGTGGAGCTGTGTCGACAGAACAGTCTGGAGAAACTTGGGCTAACGTTGTGCTACCGGACCGACGACGAGGAGGACATGGCCATTTACGTGAGCCAGGTATGTGACTTTAAAGGTGCACTGTGTGACTTTTCTGGTGGAGAGTCAGACATTTTCTTGTGTCCACGGAGATTTTGTAGGTTTATTATTCGCTTTACCTGCTATTTAACTCAACCATGGTCAGAGTTAGCCACTTACTGTACATTTTGCGGGTTAGATTTAAGTCTATTTTTGAAGTTATTTATCTTTCCTTGAACTGTGTGTTGCAATCAGGGCCGGCTCGTGGCATAAACAGTCTAAGCAAATGTTTAGGGCCACCACCAATAGGGGGCCACGTTCTCTGGTGAAAGACATAAACAGAAACACAAGTTAAAGTGTAAAATGAATGTACAAATATGCTCCACTCCAAAACTCTAGCTTATCTTTAAATACAGCATAAAAATAGAAACAATATCTTGTGTGATCTATTCAAATGGCTAATTAGATAAAATAAACAACCTGAATACAGGACATGACGTGATTTATTCAGATTTTCTTGGGGGAGGACCCTCAGATCCCCCTTAACGTTTGCATATCCTTAACTGTGAAAATGAAAATGTAAATTCTACTCCACTAGAAATCCCAAATCAGTTTTCCTCCTGATTTATTGTGTTTAATTTCTTATTTCATTGCTATGTCCAGTTATTTAACCAGTGTTTGTTTGATGGGCCACAAACCAAGTCTTATTTAAGGCCTCCAAATACCAGAACCGGGCCAGGTTGCAACACTTGCAATACATTTTTTTCTCATCTTATCTTGTGTTATATATACTTTATGAAATTAAACGTGTCTCTCTTGCATTTATTTTCATCACAGAAGTTTTCATTCAATTCAATTCAAGTCTATTTATACAGCACATTTAAAACAACAGCACAAAACAAAGAATAACTACCATCATACATGAGAATAAAAGAATAAGAATTAAAAAAAAACTAAATAATAAAATACCAAGATCTCCTGCCTGCTTAGTATTAAACTCCAGGGAGAGTTTAATGCTAAGCAGCTAGACTTAAACGGAGTTGTACATTGTCTCCATGGAGATATATAAATCAAATGCTTGGCCTGTCACGATAAATACTATATTGACTTATGGTTCAATATGTGACATAAAGAGCACTATTTTTGGGGCTCAATGTTTATCGTGTGCAGCTTTTGTATTCACCTTGGAAAACTTTTTCTTTGTTGTTGATAAGATTTGGATTCCAGAAAGTGAAATACAAAACTTTTATGAATCATAATCAGCACCAACTTCCTGAAAAAGTGTTTAATTCTGCTACTTATTCATTGTAATTATATTTCAGAACTGTTTGGGATTTTCCAGCTTTAGGATTACTGAGTCAGTGACATGAAGTGGTTTCAATATTATCGTTTACTAATTAATATTTTGACTATACTTTATATTGCACTTCAGCATTTGTTATTGTGGCAGGCCCATTCTGTAGAACATCTCCATGGAGACAAGCAGGTGCCAAACCCCCTCCACAAATGAAATGTTACTCTGGGAACCTTTAATTACGGAAAATTACACATTTATTGGTTACATGAATGTAGCATCATAGTAAACGCATCGGCAATTTGAGGTTGAAGCCCAGTCGACAGTGTTGCCAGATTTTACTGACAGTTTCCAGCCCAAAGTCCACATAAAACCCGCCAAGATCAATGAAAACCAGCCCAAATTATAAACTTTACTAAATTACTATTTAAATGGCATACAAAGCACAGTTGCAACCGTAAAATCATGAACAAACCAACGGCACACACCAGATAAACATACAGACCAGTCGGGCCCTTAGCCCTCCTTATTTGGCAACAATACAATACCACCATCTGATTGTGTGATGCGTTTAAAGTTGACAGGTTAGACATGTTTGACTAATATGATTGTATTTAAGATTTTACTACAAATTTTGCCTGTTTTGTCATCTGTTTGACAATCTTCATAACATTTATAGTGTTAACTGTCTATTTTCAACTGTACGTCACATTTTGATGACACACACCTGTAATTTTAAACTTTAAAAATTTCTTCTGGAACTGTACTTTAAAAATGTAAAACTGCTAAATATTTACCACAACTGCCTTCCCATTTTGACTGACAACCAGCACATCCAATGTCACTGTTGCAAACCATTCAATATGCAATTTCTGTAATTTATTCTATTCTATTTAATATTCTATCAACAACTCAATCAATAATACACAAATATTTATGAAGATATTCATCTATTTTGCATTTTCAAATTCCCGCCTGAGACATCCAAAAATAGCCCAAAATATATGCACCCGCCCAACGCTATTTTTTTCCGCCCGAAGCCAACAAAAGGAGCCCAATTGGGCGGAAAACCGCCCAATCTGGCAACGCTGCCAGTCGAGTGCATCAGTCTTATTAAAAGATAACATAAAATCCCATTTGAGTAATCATTTTCGCAAACAGAAACTGATTAAAGAGGCAAGAAAGAAAACATTTACTCATTCAAAACTAAATTTATCAGTCCAAAAATGAAGTCAAGTCTGTAATGCGATCCGTTCCTCCTCGAACATGTTTTAATTGAAGCCTTTAATTAGCTCTGAGCAGCCACCATTACTTTGTAGCATATGGCAAATGACACTTTCTCACTGTACGATATCAGGCCTGAATGCAAAACACTCAAACCGAGCAGGAAGAAGCGCTTTACACATTTGATTTGACTTGGAATGAACAGTCTCTCGTGTGAAGCTGCTAATGAGGAACAATGAGATTTTCAAGCCGAATCACACTGAATGAATGTTACTCCAGGTGCATTACGAGAGGAAATGGCAGAGGAAATGTGAATGAGGTCTTTTTATGGAGACTTTTACACCCATTCTGCTGCTTTTATGTTTAAAAAGGTTCCATACATCAAAATATATATGTCTTTGGAATTGTAAATTGTGGTGAAAATTGTGCTTTCTTTCATAATTCCCATAATTGCTATTTTTGTTCATATTTGTATCCCTTTGGGTTAGTGTTAATGTTGTATCAGAAAGTGCACAAAGCTATATATTACTGTTTTTTTGGAGCAAATAGGGCTTTCACTAATGATTATTAATAGTCAAATGATTATTTCTGTTGTATAATGACACTTTTTAAATGCGTTATCTGCCAAAAAAGGCTGAAATATGGAGTCTGAAAATGTATGCAATGATGCCACTGTCTTTGTTATAAAAGATCTTTACGTTTGTGTTTTAGAGCCAGAATAGTCCAGATAACAATTATAATGATCAAAATACACCTACAATAATGTTTTATAGTTGACTAGTGACAAATAATTGATTAATTGTTGCTGTCCAAGTGGCAACACAATCAAATTCAAAGTGTAAAAGGTCATTCTGACAATTATGAAAGCATCAATTTAGATTTTTTTGGCAGTAATTATTTTCTTTTAAAGTCATTTCTATAATTATTTTGTATGTCTTTGTGTGTTTTGTGATGTCAATGCATTTTTCCCTGTTGTGTAAATCACTTTGAATTGCCTTGTGTTCAAATTGTGCACTACATATAAACTTGCCTTACTTTGTTATGGAGTGTTCGCCACCTGCTTGACTCCACACTTTGTCTGAAATGTTCCACACTATGACATTAAACTTTTATGGAAACTAGTGGTCGTCGCCACAAGATCAAGTTACGGGTCAGATCTGTGTTTATCAAGGTATTTTTGAGCTATTATAACACTCATAATGAAATAAATGCAAGTTTAATGCCACTCTGCCGAACATTCCAGGCAAAGCAATGGCATCTCCATGGAGACAAGCACCAGAAAGGTCACATATAGTGCACGCTTAACTATCACGTTCTATTTTATTGACACAAACCTTGTGTTAGTTGCCATTCTACTGGTTTGGCACCTGTTTTTCTTCAGAGTCAACGTTAAAACAAAAAGAAAAAGCACAAAACAACAAAAACAACAACAGCTCACACCTACTCTCGACAAATTGCCAAAACAGTCGCTGGCTGTCGAACACGTCTATTTTGGGGCGGATAGAAATGCTAATGCCTCATTATTATGCATGTGTACAGTACAGGAGTGTTGCAAGACTCTGGAAAGGTGTGATTTGCTTTTCATTTTTCTGACAAAGGTTTATTTCTGCCCTCTGTAGCTTTCTAGTTTGATCTTCACAGGGAAACTAACAAAGACAATGAAATGGAAGCTGAGTTTTAGCAGTGTATGCAATTCCACTGGGATGCATACGAAATGTTGAGTCCTCCAACCTGAATCCACGTTTCTTTTGCTCTGAAAACATGTGACTTGCAATGTATATTTGGAACTGGCTTTGTTTTCTTCTGCTTCTTCTCTTGTCAGAAGTCAAGCTAACTTCGAAATTTGCAAACTTTGACGAACTGCACATTCTCGCCTCAAAATATAAAGACAAGACATCTAAGGGAATCTCTCTTTTCCCCGATACAAAACATCACATAATAGAAAACAAAGTGGCACAAGACGAAACAGAGAAGAAACAGAATACTTAATGACGAATTTCCTTCATATTTTTGTGCAGGTGGAGCCACACAGTCTTGCTGCCAAAGACGGACGTATCAAAGAAGGAGATCGAATCGTACAGGTAAGCATCTCCTACGACCTACATCCTGTTTCTGTTTTCTGTGTGTTTGTGTTTGTATTGGTGACGGTAAGCAAGATATGTACACGTTTTTGGCTAGATAGTTTTTAAAGGAGACATATTATGATTTTTTCTACTATTCAGGATTTAACCATAACATAAGTAGCTCTTTATTTTACATTTTCTTAATTGCAAACTGCAATATTGATCTAAAACAGCTTAATAATAGAAATAAATCCACTGACGTCCTGTTCAAACCTACAGAACTGATAACTGATAACTCTTCGTGGGGTGGGTTAATATAAGTTTTTTCTTCTGCTCTCCCTTTCGAGAAATGTGCTGTCTTTAGTATAGTTTAGTAAACAAGTATGTAAATAATGTTGTAATATTTTCCTCGGTACAAAATCAAATCAATTTCATAGTGACATTTCACTGTAACAAGCAGCAGATTTTAAATTACGTGTTTTTATTGTTGACAAAAGTGGCATTTCGAGTATGACATTTTTTAGATGATATACTTTTTAATAACTACACTTATTCATGCCTTACTTAGTATGAACTAAGACTTATTTCATAATGAAAAAATTGTTCAATTTATTTTTGTAGTGCCCAAAATCACAGCAACAGTTGCCTCGATGGGCCACAGGTAGAAAGCAGATTAAATAAACAATGTTCAAGAGAATTTAGCAAATGGATAACTGTCCCAGAGCGCCCCCTGTCCTTGACCCTCCTCCTCGGCAAGAAAAACTACAATGATTTGGAGTTAGGGTTAGAAGTTAGCCTGAATCATCCTTAATAAACAATTTTTTCTCTATGAATTACTTGTTTATGTGTCATTAAGGCTCAAAATGTGTAGATATTATAAAATGTTGCCAATCTTCTCAAATAAGTATAGAGCAGTGGGCGTATACAGGGGATAGGTGAAAACAAGAATTTTCTCGCTCAAGCCTAAAATACAGAACGATTCCAACATTTATGAATAGATTGAAATACAACTCTTAGTAATTTTATGATGAGACAATACCGTTATAACATGTTTCTTTGTAATTAAGATGAAGATAGTAAAGTGTGTGTACTAAAGCGAGAAATCTTTTTTATTTTTTGGTCTTCTATTGTCTTTCTTTCACTTGCCTAAAAATACTTGCCAAATTTTATTATCTTAATTACATTATCTTTATTGGTCTTTTATGATAAACCATTGAAAAACAATACCAGGGGAGTTAGTTCAAATCTGAACTTAAAATGGACATTTTGAATCGATGTTAGCTTCAATGCACAGTGTAAAAACAGACCAAACAACAGATATGAACATTTGCACGCGACTAGAATTACCTGAAAACCTTGGACTTTGCCGAAATACGTAAAGAGTATATAAAATTCAGGGTAAATTTTATAGCAATTTCAACAAGGATGGACGATTCGCACAAGACGAAAAACACAGACGACATTTGTTATGATTACAATTTACAAGAGGTTCCTACAGAGAAAACTAATCCCGTCAGAATAGAGCTTAAGGATAGTCAACAATGCATTTCAAACATTCATTCATTTGTAGGCTTGCATTAAAAAGCCTGGATGCCATTTGGAAGCCGCGCAAAACCCGTTCATCAACCTTTTTGCTAACTGTGCAGCTCTGGTTAATAAGTCCAGGGAAATCAATGATAAATACCGAGGCATTAGGCAGTTTGACACAGCTCCAACATCTCAACCCTGAACGCGAGCGGATGCCATTACCCGAGTGTAGTGTGAGCGATAGTGGGAGCGCGGGGCCGGCTGTAGCACTGCTCCTATTATCTGCTCCTGACAGCCCCATTACTCCAGAGAGGAAAAGATGAACGCCACCTGTCCAACAACACTTAATTGTGTGTCTGGATGGAGGAGTAGATTCTCATCAAGTTTGACTCTGCAATAGTGGAGCGAGCCGCCTACCCACGCTTCCCCGACCGCTGCGGAGTCAGGAGATGTCAGGGCACAATGCAGGCTGAGGCTGGAGAGGAGGGGAGGAATGCAGGGATAATGGTGCTAAAAGCTGTGTTTGTGTGGTTCTTGGAAAATGCAGAGAAACGCCTGCTCAAGTTTGACAAATGAGAACGGCTTTTTGACCATATGTTGGCGATAAGTGGTTGGAAAGTAGCCTATTTAAAAATAACAACTTTACCGCTGTTAGCGACATTAAATGCACAGTATTGTAGTAGGGCTGTGCAGTTTATCATATATATAACTGTGATTTCAATTATTGCTCTATTCAATTACAAAATGTTGTAATCGACACTACAATTAAGTGCCTTGTGTTTGGAATTATGAGTGCAACTCTTTTGCCTCAAAAACCTGCAGCACTTTTCTAAAACATTACTTGTAAAATATATTGTACTTTTTGACAAGATAGAAGTAATTGTTCAAAATAATTGTGATTTCAATTACGAGCCAAATAATCGTGATTACATTTTTGCATCATATTTGACCTATATTGTAAGTTTTTTTGAGGACAATAAACTTTATTTTACTCTATTCTGTTCTATGTTGCTCAGATATGTGCATTAAGTTATAAATTAGTGATTGGACAACACATTTAAACTTCTCTTACCTTTGGCATGATTTAGTGCTTCACCCGTTGATTCTACAATGTCTGTTTTCTGTCACGTTTCTCTGATTGGTTAATGAGCCTGTCAATCATGTCCATGGAAGGGGCAGAGATAAGAATAAGGTCTTTTGTTTGGAGCCCAGTCCTGCCCACTTCAAAGTAATGGCAGGTCGGTACAAAATATCAACGTATGATTGCAGTTTTTTGATAAAAATCTGTACATGTAGTTGATTTTTAGATCACTTCAAGCTGGGTTGGAGCAAAGATAATGGCGCCAAGGTAAAATTATTTGCTGCAAAAAAAAATACGTTCAATTACTCAATTCAACAAAAATCACTGGTATTACCCATCACTAGAAGCAAATTTCCCATTAATTTTCCCCATAGACGTTTAGAAAATTTTAAATATTAAAGACAAGATGCGACTGTTTTCAGAAAAACAAAACAAAAACAAAACACATTAAAATTTGAAGCATGGCAAAATGTTTCAATAAAACATTTCAGAAACAGCTTTAAAATCATATTATAGATCTTGTGGTCTTTTCTAGCTGATTAGCCCCAAGCAAGCTTCAAACATTTATTATTTTTTAAAATTATTTTTCCCCAGAAGTCTGTTGGTAAAATAAATGGAAAATGTCAGAACCAAGTTGAGCTTCATTTTGGCTGGCCAGACCACAATATTTTACCCTCAAACACACATAGTAAAGGTCAAATTATGTATTGTTTATTTATTTTTATCTACATTAGCTGTTACCAAACTTACAGCCAATCTTCCTGGTGTCCCATTCGGTATTCTCATGCAAGTATGATGCAAATTTTCAATTAATTTGAGTGGGCATTGTGGATGAAGTATCTTAAATAGTAAAATCTGTGTTGTCCCAGCACAGATATAATGTAAAAGCATCTATTCGGGTTAAACTTTTACTCTGCATCTATTTATAGAGCATTTTATCCTACAAGAAAAGCAGGAAGTGCGCTGTTAGCATGCTAATGTTTGTTAGATTTACCCGTGACAGTCCATGATGCTCTGGACTCAGAAACTCGTTAAAAGTGCTTATAAACTCCCAGCGGTGAAGATTTAGGATGCTGCATTAGGAAAGTTAGTGATACATGTGACGTATGTAAAGAAAAAACTGATTTTCCCGTTTCAAAACAGAAAAAATCCAGTACAGTGCCTTAAAGACCTGTACTTTACAATAATAGTAATGTTTCATAGCTTGTGGAAACAGTCAACAACAGTATCTTGAAAACACCTGACACTCCAACTCAAACTCTAACATATCATTTCTATATCACTGTTTTCCCCCAGATTAACGGCTGTGAAGTGCACGACAGAGAAAAGGCAGTGGCTCTATTGTCAAGTGAAGACACGAGGAGCGTCATCTTACTGGTGACAAGGCCAGAGCTGCAGGTAAACTCACACAAACAGCCTGTCTGCCCCCGTCACGTCAAATAAAAACAGACACCTGCCACGCCTGTGCTCCCCGTCTCCGTCAACATGAGAAGCCAAGAACAACATGAAAACATGCCACGAGACGAGATGTGCCTCTGACAAGATGTTTTGATTTCAGTTGGAGGAGGAGGTGTGGCTGGATGACGACCAACAAGAACTGGTGGAGCTGAAGATGGAAATACTGGAGCAGAGGAGAAAACACAGAGAACAGAAGTTTGACAGAAGAAAAGAGGTGAGAAGAGAAGGAGCTGTTCAAAATGTAGTATCTAAAAAGAGACAGAGAAAAGACACAAAACAATATAGAAGATGGTTGTTTCTGAAGTGTGGATTATCACGAACCAAATGTCAGTCTAACAAGGGCTGTTTCTTCATCTGGAACAGATTTTGTGTTTAGAGTGTGCTAGAAGTTCACCTAAATTCACATAAGAAGAAGCTTATGTGAATTACGTGAGCCCCATAAGAAGGGGCTCACAACATCAAGAGTGAGGAACTTCCTTCTCCCCAAATGTTTGTAGGGCCCAGTTAATGTGCATGTTCTTCATGTACTTACAGCTAGAAACAACCAATAGAATAGTTAAACAGTCTTCACCCTTACAAATCAACCAATGACCATCAATTGAACTTGCTTATTTACGTAGATTAAGCAAACTTGATCGGAATTGTAAAAAATACAATATTTCAGGGTGAAAGGGTGAGGTAACTGTTTAAATGATATCCATGCATCTCATAAGCACAGAATCACAACAGAAATGTGTGAGATAAAGCTGAAATACCCTAAGTTTTTTCTCATAAATTTGTAAATGTTGGTTTATATTCAGAGAGTGTATTGTAAAAGCAGAACTTTGTAACAAAAGTCAGACTGGTACATGCTGGATTCATCTCATTAGAAAATATATTACCTTAGAGTCATGTGAGTCACTGTATGACGCTTTGAGGTGAGAGCTGATTGGCTGTTCAAGGGTGGTACACCCTGCTTCACTCCCCCGTCTGAAACATGTATTGTTCTAAATCTGTTAGTGGCCCAAACAATCGTGCATGTATATACTAGCAATATGCGAAATGGTTTGAGAGCTAGGACCTAGTTTAACACATTTTACAAATCTACTTTCTCATTTCATTGTTTGAAAATCAGCTTTAAGTTTCTCGCATAAACAACATGTGATTAGTATATATTTAATCAACAAGAATTTGGATTTGAAAGATAATTTAGAGAGAGAAATACCAAAAGAAGAAAAAGTAGTGTAAAAAGAAGTGTAAAATCATGATTTCGTCACATGTTTGAAGAACTAAAGTGCAAAGTTTGAGTCGGCATGACAGCTGAGATGTATAATTATAGTACTGATTGAAACTATTTATATATATATATATATTTTTAAACAACAGTATATAAACTTTAAGTAAATTGTTGTGTTTTCTCAGCTTCAACTTGAGGAGGGGATGACCACCGACACCGCCACCTGCTCCTCCAACAACCAGGACAGCGGGTTCGGCCACGGCACGGACAGCCCCGATCACCAGCCCCTTTTGTCCAGAATACAGAAGAAAAGTCCTGCTCAATGTTTACGCGAAAGATGGCTGGCAGAGCATCCGCACAACAAGTCTCCAAAGACGCAATCGAAAACACAAGACAACGGCAACAGCCCGATGCTAGGTTTGGAAAATCGCTTCCAACAACTTTTAGAGCTGAAATGCCAGATTCGTAACGGCGTGGAGTGTGGCGTGTATTCAATAAGACACAGCATCGAATGTAGTCTGACAGAACAGAGCGCTGGGGATGAGGATGGAGTGAACAGTGGTGAGAGCGAAGGGGGGGTGGAGCACGAGCTACGGATGCTAAACGAAGAGCTAAGAAGCATCGAGCTGGAGTGTCAGAGTATAATGCAAGCACACCAGCTACGCCAGTCCAGCCAACCCACGCAAACCGCATCCCCAAGTCGAAGCCCCAAAGACGGACTCAAGCGGCACGGTAGACTGGCCGACATCCACGAATATCCAGAGAGATCGGACAACGAGAGGAAAAAGGACAGCTCCAGTGCCTACAACACAGCGGAAAGCGCGAGATCGACGCCTATAGGAATGGAGAAGTCGCCGGACCACTCCTTACAAAGATACGTCAGCCTCACCAACCAGAAAAACCTCAGTTCGTCAACGTCGTCGAGCCCCATTCCCGTCCCCAAACTCCACGGCATGCCCAGTCGCACTAAACAAGCGGATCCAGGGCAAGTTATATCCAGCAGTCCGGACCAGAGCAACCCGTCCAGATCGGAGTCAGACCCAGCGTTACCTGCGGACGACGAGAGGTGTGAGAAGAAAGGGAGGAGAGAGAGGAGGGGGCTGCCTTACCCTTCGGCATATCAGACCAGCCCGTATCACTGTCAAGGAGGAAACAGGCAATTACAGGTGGGTGCAGTACAATCAGGAAATGGTCTTTGCAAATCATTGATATCAGGGGGATTTGGGGGGATATTGTCGAGATGACTACCTCTGAACCCTTTTCTACAATAAATCATTCCTGGACGAATGAGGGATTACACCAACCTGGTAACCTTTTCTTTTCATTGCAGAGCTACATGCAGCTACTCCAGCAGCACTCCTCCCTCGAGTACTCCCAGAGCCAGTTGAGTCTGCTGAGCCTGTGCAGAGAGCCGGGGCACCGCGGGGGCCGCCCTGGGGAACCCCGCCTGGAGTGGAAGGTCAAAGTTCGAGCCGATGGCACACGATACGTCGCCCGAAGACCTGCGCGCGACCGCATTCTGAGGGAGCGAGCACTGCGGATCAGAGAGGAGAGGAGCGGGGGCATGACCACTGACGACGACGCCATGAGCGAGATGAAGATGGGGAGATACTGGAGCAAAGAGGAGCGGAAGCAGCATTTGGCCCGAGCGAGGGAGCAGAGGAAAAGGAGGGAGTTCATGCAGAAGAGCCGGCTCGAGTGTCTGAGGGAGGGGCCGGGGAGCAGCAGTGCGGAGGCCAAGAACCAGGTCAATATCCTCGAGCTCAGCCACAAGAAGATGCTGAAGAAGCGAAACAAAAAGATCCTGGATAACTGGATGACTATTCAAGAGCTAATGAGCCACGGAGCCAGAGTGCAGGAGGACTCTAAAGTACACAATGCCTTCCTCTCTGTCACCACGGTGTAGCCTCTGCGCCCGTCAAAACACTCCTCCAAACGCCTTTCAAACTGACAGCTTTCAACTACTGCGAATGTGTACTTAATATAGACCTCAGCTTTGTACACTGTGGAGTGACTTTTCTAATACACTGCTTTTTGACACTTTTGTAGCATGTTGGTTCAAATGAACGCAATTCAAAAACCAACACAGTTATGTGTGTGTGTATTGTGTCGGCATTTACTCCATCATCCAGTATGTTGTATTTGTTTCATGGATATGAAGCGGCTTTTCTTGCCTCGTTCAATGTGGCACTTTTTATAATGGGGAAAAATACAATATTTTTCACTCTTTGTACTTACAGTGATGTTTTGTAAGGGCTTTTTTACTCTGAATGTGAATCTACTGGAATTATCTGGGTGTACCGTCTTATTTAAACTCTTCACAAATGTCTCATGGTGATTTTGATTCACCAATCTTTCTGAATCTTAGTAGCACTGATTATACAAATGCATACCCAATAAAAGTCTGTCCATTTCAGGCTGGGTTTACAATTTTCTTGCCATATTTAACACTCCATTTCTAAAACACTTGAATTTATGTTATGCCCTTTCTAAATGTCCAGTGTCTTGTTTATATTATAATGTTAAATACATCTGTGTTCATATAGCTCATTTTTATTTATTGTAAATTAAATTCTTCCTTGTTAACTTTACTGAAAATCCAGGCACTGTTTAAACGTGTAATATAACTGCTGCTTTATCTCCAGAAAGACACTGAAGAGGCTTTGTCTTCAACATTTGTCAAAGGTGAAATTTGTTTAAAAAATAAACAATGATTTCACATACTAAGAGCAATGGTGTATTTTGGTCTGTAAGCATCCATTGATGCTTTTGATTATGTTGGTGGATAGGAATTTCATACAGATTGCAAATCATAAAAAAAAAAGACAATAAATCGAAATTACACAGTAAACAATGTAAAATTCAGCTATTATCTTTTTATGGACATAGAAGTGTAATCCCTTAGTTGTGTACCAGTCTTTTCTGTGGTTCCTTATTGATCAAAATAAGGCAAAAGGCATTTTTGCACATAACCATATCGATATCTAAGTCCCTATAATCCCTGAGTCCCTGTTTAAGTCAGAGGAACCCCCCAGTTCCCCTCGCTCCCATCACAGTGACAGTGACTGAAAGGGGGTTTCAGCCTCTGCCAAAGCCTGATCTCATCAGTTCTCAGAAGCTGAGCAGGTCAGGGCCTGGAACACCAGGTGCCACACTGGGGCGGCTGGAGGAGGAAATGTTGTGTCCTCAGACTTGACCCACCTTGCCTAGTATGAAAGTGTGTGCATGAAAGTTTGATGGTGGGAGGGGCTGATGGCCCAGATTTGCAGCCTTGCTTCTGTCAGTCTGCCCCAAAGATTAACAACAACAGTGTAGTGCTTTGAGAGACTTCAACAAGTCTGTAAAGTGCAATACAAGTGTAAGGTATTATAACTCGCTTAAACAACAGAACTGTATCCCATGCACACAAAAACTGATGCACATAAAGCTCAAACAAACAATGAAATTAACAATTAAACAGAATTTCACGGTTAAGTAAAGTTCTGAAAAAGATTCCTACAGTCCAAAAACCCCTATTGTCTCACTGTAAGCTGGTTCATCTGGTGGACACAGTTCCTGGTGGCATACACTTTATTATTTGCATTGTCCGAGATATTTGTCCTCAGCATTTGACCATCTCTCACTGCTGCTGGGGAAACTTGTCAGGAGCAGAGTGTGACCGCAGTCCAGCGCCTAAAGGAACCATCTCCAGATCATCATGAGCAGAGACTGGCCGGAGGAGCTTGCTTATTGCGCATGTTTAAAGTTGATGGGTGAAACTTCACGTGCTATACATACATTCGGGAGACACCGGGTGGGCCTCCTCTTCCTTGTCGATCTGATACATGAATCCACAGCTCACTGAACTGAAGAATTAATGAGAGTCTTCAGGGTGGCGCTGCCGTCACTGGGGCCTTTATGAATAACATTAAAGCAGTGCTCTTCTTTTACTTAAGAGTGGCACAAGTGCTTTGGAAACCAGGCCTTAATTTGCTGTTGTCAATCATGCTGTTATAAATGATTAATCCCAGTGTGCATAAAAGTAATTGAATGTTGACTCGTTGATGGCAGCAGGAGGCTTTGGCTACATTAAAGTCCACAGGTTTTTATGGCCTTAAGACATATGAACAAATTGGATTCCTTTGAAACATGAAGGGTGTACGATTTCTCCCAAATGTAACTCAAACCAGACATCTTCCAGTCAAGGGGTAAATGTTAAAGGTGCACTATGTAACCTTTCAGGGGGCGGGTCTGCCAGATGATTACTATTATAATACACTTAAAGGGGCTGTACCTGAGTTTTAATGTTTTGAAATGTGAAAAACAGAACCAGTTTATTTTTAACTCTTTACAGCAGTAACATGTATCGCTCTCTTATTTAATGCAGTCCCAGCATTATAAATATTCACTGCCAAGAGTTTATAAGCACTTTTCACCAGTTTCTGAGACCAGAGCATCACAGACCATCACGGTAAAGCCACCAAACATTAGCATGCTAACCGTGCACTTCCTGCCTCTCTAGTAGGATAAAACGCTCTATACACAGATGCACAGAAGGTGCTGTGGTCTCATATTCACTCAAATAGATGCTTTTACAATATATCCATATTGGGGCAAAACAGATTTTACTTTATTACATGCAAAAACAAAATCAGGTACATGAACTAGTTTGTTTTTTCACTTTTCAAAACAGTAAAAATCAGGTGCAGCCCCTTTAAGTCACTATTATTTATTCTGTCCATGCTGCACATACAATCACATTCCACCCGAACAGTTTAAGTCTATTTTAAAATTATTAATCTGTTGTTGTTTTTTTGTTTTTTTGTTTTTTTGTTTTTTTTTATATTCTCCTTCTGTTCTTTAACTGTGCGTTGCCACATTGCAATTTCCCCATTGTGGGACAAATAAAGATTCTCTAATCTTCTCTGTTTTATCTTATTATATCATGGTGACGTCATACTTTTAGGATGTTATGTATGGCATTATGTATCATTTGTTCAACTACAGGTGTTATCCTTGATAGCGTCATTGTCTCCATGGAGATAGACACATTTAATGCCATACTATGGAACATAACAGGTAAAGCAGTACCATCACCATGGAGACAAGAAGGTCGCAGGACTTTCCACCAGTTTCACAGTGCAACTTAAAAGAAACTTTTATTCTTCCCAACAGGGAAAATCCGCGCACATCATGTCACAATGGCACAGAACGCTTTCTTTATATAAAACAGTAGATCCAGATCACTGCATGAAATACTGTCATGTTTTTGAAGTATCTGATAGACCCATAAACCAACAGACAAACAAGCATTTGCCATAAATATCTTTTGTGAAAGAAACAACATTGTTGGTGTAAATGGATCCCCAAAGAGGGAAATAAGGGACACAGTCACAGGGGAAATTCATTAAAAGTGGAGTGAGAGATTGCCTCTTTGTTCATTCAGTCATTAGTGTTTGCTGTTGAGTAAGATTAATGCACCCAGAGAAACGGGTTTATTATTATAAACCCACACATAGCTCCACACATATAAACAGAAATATGAAAAATAAAATGTGTCTCTTTCTTTACTTTTCTTTTTTATTGCTATGCAGTTTTAATGATTGATCAATCTTAAATGTATTAAAACTCTTGAAGGCGAGGGAATAAGAAGAATCTTAAATTTAAAGATATAAATTTGAAACTTCTCCTGTAATTGACTCACATAAATGGAAGAAAAAAAACGTATTGCAAGGTTTTCATCATGTAATGTCTTCATACAAAAATATGTCAGTTTATGTGTAAAAACGGCCAAAATTGCACATATCTGGGACATTTGAATCTAAAAAATGGATAG
The DNA here is from genome assembly GCA_019453435.1 of Rhinogobius similis. Classification (NCBI taxonomy): domain Eukaryota; kingdom Metazoa; phylum Chordata; class Actinopteri; order Gobiiformes; family Gobiidae; genus Rhinogobius; species Rhinogobius similis. The sequence goes on from CM033619.1 coordinate 12,777,086, forward strand.
AACCAGGTTTCGATTTCTTAATTATTTCCGTACATATATTGATCACACATAAAACAAAAACGGTGGGTGATGTTGGATATTTTTATTTATTTATTTTTAGACTAAATTGCTGCTGAATATTGGCCTAATTTTTAGAATAAGGCTTAGAATTAGATATCAGCAAACCCTTCTGTATGTTCCGTTAAAATCTTGTTAATATTCAGGACATGATTGTTGGTCGATTTATCCTTTTACATATAATATTACTGCCAATCATGCCTTGTTATTTCTTATTCATGGGTCACTGTGGTGTATTGGATTCCGAGAAACACTGAATCATAGATGGATCAAATGGGACTCTCGGGTGAAATGAGTAATTCTTCATCGTCCCACTTGCTGCCCTTGAGACCAAACATGCAACCATAGCTGCTTATTGAAACTGATAAATCGCAAACATACATTTCACCTCGCTTGTCCTCTGTGAGTTACTGCTGATTCTGTCTTTCACCTCACAGCGAGAAGGTTGTGGGTTCAACTGCTGGAACATGTACCGAGCGATGTTTACATGTTTGGGTTTTTTCTGGATGCTCTGATTTCCTCCATGTTTGGAAAAGGGTGCTGCGCGAATGGGTCAAATGTGGGACTAATAAAGGATTCACCATAAACAATGAAATGTAGCATCTAATCTGTCAACTCAACACTCAAACAAAAGAAACGTTAACCCCATTTAAAAACATGATGTATTATTTTTTCAAGTAATTGTTTTAAGTTGTTCCAAAGCCAATAATTTCGATTTTAAAATAGAAAAAAAGTTAGATAATATTTATTTAGTATCAGTATTTCATTTTTTAAAGTTAAGATAAGTAATTACGTTAAGTTAAGATGTAATTCATGGACAGCAGACGCTAACCAGACTGAAATAAAATAAAATACAATTTAATTACTGGGCAATGTTATCCTAATTGCCTTTATTTTGTTTTAAATATATTAACGTTCATATATTGACTTCCAGATGATCTGTCAGAGTTACTTGTGACAACGGCAGTCAACAGCACAATCACGACTTGTGTTTGATTATGGAAAAAGTGGGCTGATTAAGGCAGTGGAATGGCTGACAATTTTCCATTCATTAAACTCCATTCATGCCTCCAATTATGCGTTAATGACTCATCTAGACTGGTAATTAACTTTTGTTGTATTTTTCACTTCCTATTCACATGAATGACAGCACACAACAAGTGGAAAAATATGAAGAATTTTTTTTTTACTCATGGTTTAATACATGTGACCTTGGAGAAACCAGCAGAGCTCAAAACAAAACGTCACATTCACGATTTTTGACAGAAAGAAAGATGTCGGGAAATGCAAAGAGACAACCCTGTCAGAATTGGGGCCTGAACACATTAGAAAACACAACGTCAAGGCAGGAGTTGTGATAATTAAAGGTACACTATGTAGCTTTTCTGGTGCGGGGGGCTGTCCAACAGAGATGATGTGGCCTTAAACATATGTGCCCTGCATTTATTTCATTATGATTATTGAAAAACCTCGAAAAACATGCTGTTAGCGGGGTCGTCTCTCCACAGATCTGACCTGTAACTACGTGTAATTATGCTGTACGCTTGTAATGCACTTTACAGTCTTATTGAATCCTCTCACTAATCATTATTCATTCCATGCACTAACGAACTGTGGCAATAATCATTCATGCACATCATATGCATATTTGGCAAGGTGAGTGGAGTATCTTGCCTAAGGACACGACAACAGACCTCTGTCCGAGCGGGAATCAACCCTCGAATCTTCCAACCACTGAGCCACTGTAACATGTCCTGGAGCCTCCCCCCAGCTTGTCTCCAAAGCAATAGCATCTCCATGGAGACAAGCAAATCACCAGAAAATGTGCCCAGTGCACCTTTAAGAACAATTTATCATTCATTTCAATTTCTTCAGTCTGGGTTTGTTTTATGAAAATGTGACGTTCCATTCATACTCTTTCAGACCAGATGAGACTGGGTTTGTTCCCCTCAGAGTCGCCCATCGGTTTAGGGAAAGTAAATTGGTCAAATGTGGATTCTTTGTACAATTGTTCGTCCTCTGGTTCCTCAGATGTTTCCAGACCGTTATCAGTATTTTCTTCACAGACCGATCCTTTTGTTGCCCGGATACAAGGTTTAGGTGATACGCTACATTGAACAAGACAAGCTTATTGGCTGAGGATCCTTATTTTAGACTTTGACCGTAATGCATTGCACACTATATCTCTCCTGCTATCTTCAGGTCCATTTGACCTGTTGTGGAAAAATAGGTGTTGTGGATTTTCTAAATAAAACAAGTTAAACAATAAAAAGGCCAAGAGAGAATGAGTCTGATCAAAGAGTTGATTTATTCACACTGAATATTCTCTGTCCCTAACAGAGTAGTCTCTCCCTGCTCGACGGATACATCCCATTCAGAGTATAAGCACTTTATACTCAGAGATAACACATCATGAGGAGACAACATACAATAATCACATAATAGTCAAAACATAAACACATTTCGTCAGAAGAGGATTAGATTACCTTTATCTATATAAGTGACCTGGATCGAATGGGCTCCAGCCTGGCGGAGCTAACACAAGCTATGACTGTGTTAAAGTTGAAGTTAACCTTAGCAATTTAGAATGAGTGCAACCCCAATATCTGTTATTACACACCCCATCTATCTATCATTGCTATGAAACTTTCATGGCTGGTCCACAATATCACCTCACATGCAATTTATGCCAAATGTTTTAATAAAATAAGTATCTTTTTCCTTATATGAAAACATATATTGCTTTGACCAAATATACATTGCTCAAACAAAAACAGCATGAGGATTAAAATGACTGCTGCTCTTACTTTGTCTGAAATGACAAGGTAAACGCAGGCACAGCGAGAAGTCAGCTCGTGCCATGCTACTGATTTAGACGGAGTATTTATCTGCAATTTTCCAAGGTAAGCTTATTTGTATTGTCTTGTTAGGACCACAGCCCTTCTGGCCAAAGTGCCCATTACGCTTTTACCTGTCAGCACCACGTTTGTCACACAGAAACAGCGATCTTTGTGCAGTTTCAGCGGCTCGTCTTCTGCACTTCTCTGTTGTAGAAGACAGGAGCTGTGCACAGGGCTGTAGTGCAGCGGTGGAGGGCTTCAACTCAAGTCTAATGAGGGGTATAAAATATTCAGCGACACAGCCCGATGCAGATTTAACACTCGAGATAATTGGAACAGAATATGTACAAAAGTGGTGTGGTGGCGGGGGACAAAGAGGCTCACGGGTTTTTTTTTTTTCCTGTAAAGTGGGGTCTGAGGATGAATGGTAGAGCTGAGGGCTAAAAGAGGGGCACTCCTTGTGTTTGTGCAGCGCTGAAGCTAAGGCTGGTGCTTTTGTTTGATATTAGTCACAGATATTAGATTGTGTGCATAGTCGATCTCCATAGAAATTCAGATCATGAAAGCTAAAAACTGAATAATGCCTCCTTGAAATATCTTTTGTAATGCCCTTTTGTCATAATAAAACAAGGTGGATATGGGTAAAGTGGGACGCTCTTTGAAATTTCTGCTTCTTTGTTATTTTTTGTTTTAAACTGAAGGGCTTGAACAGGGCTATTCAACTTAATTTTCCTGAGGGCCAGATGTTTTCCGGATATGTGCACGACGCGCCGCCACTTTTAACCCGGTTTGAAGTCACACAAAATATGCACAACTCCAGATCTATTTCAATAATGATAAAAGAACTATTGCTATATTAGATTTTGGTGGAAAAAATTAAATACAAAATTACCAACTTTGTTTTTGGTCACAAAATTGGTAGTCCAGGACTGAACTAGAATTAAACTGCACTAGATATTAAACGGGTCTGAACCAAGACTAACCCAGAATCAAACAGACCAGGCACTAACCCAAAATTAAAGCAGTATTTTTTAATATTGTGGGCCGGATCAGACCGTTTTGCAAGCCTGATCTGGTCCCCAGGTCTTGAATGCGATATACTTTTGAAAAACTCAGAAAAATCAAAACGTATTTGTTACACGTTACAATGTTATTGCATGCCTTGTACCTGGGGGGACTGATTTAGGTGATGCACACTCACACACAGATGTCGGACTAGCAACAGTGCACTACAACTGCTGTATGTTTAATAAAGTTGATAGTAAGCAATGATACAGCTTTAACCGTCCATTCTGTATAGTTGATGAACAGAACAGAATGAAACAGTATTGGTAAATGGGAGACTACAAATATATTAACTTAGGGTTGTGAAAATGCTCAAAAGGGAAAAAAAAGTATTATTTAGTTAAAGAAGCTACAGTTTAAAAAAAAAAAGTAAACCAAAAAGTATGTTGTAAAGCTATATGTGTTCACTTGATGTACACAGAAAATATGGTCCATTGAGGCAATTGTTATAAACTAAATTTAATTGAATAGAAAATGTTATTGTTATATGTGTCATTAAGCATGCTCACTTTTTCACAGGTAACTTTTTTTATGTTAATTTGTTATAGTTTTGAAAATAATCTCATATTCACTGTACCTATAGGACTCAAGGAGGATAATATATAAATGTATCACTGATCAGCCACTCTATTATCAAACATAAGTGAAAAAGATGGACATTTTATTATGACAGATGAAGAATGGGAACATAGAGTATAGATTCATCTCAAAGGAGGAGCAAAATCTCATTTTTGGAAATAATACCGTTGGAAAAATGTATCACTGTTCACATTTTACATTATAAAACTATGTCAAAGTGCGGTGTCTGGGAAAAATAGATTCCTTGCAGATTTTTTTTGCAGAACCTCACAGTCAGTGTATACCTGGTGTCAGAATCAAACAAGAATGACCATGTCTTTGTCTTCTTTAAAATTGAAATTGGACATATTCGATACTCATTTACGTAAATGAAACACATATGCCAAGATCTACTTTGTTATTTTCTACATTTTGCTTCTCTGGTCATGTTTTTGTTTGTGTTTATAATGTTCAAAAGGTTAAGACAATAAGGAGCTGAAATCATTTGTATGATTCACGTGTAGATCCTTAGTGTGTATTAGTTAACTGTGCACTTACTTCCACTCCAAAACCACAGAAATGAGTCTCACCTGCACCTTAATAACCTCTCTCTGAACAGCAGGGCAGCACAGTCAGACCTTTAAGCAGTACACCTTTACAAGCAGCTCATATTTATTTGACTTATTTATTGGAGAACATGGTTAACAGCTCTAAAAACTCCGAGTTGATTAAACCCTGTCTTTCTAATAGTAACTTCTGCATAACTTGTCACTCCTCGCTTTGTCAGAGAGGATAGACTTCACATGTGTTTTTTCCTTCTGTGACAGTAGCAAGAGTTGCAGTGGGTTTCATAATGTGGTGACACTGGTTGACTTCACACACACACACACACACTCACACTCATGCACGTACACTTCCTGTCTCCGTCTCCTGTGAGGGCTTTGATTAGGCGGTCGTGTGCTCCTGTATTGATCCAGCTCACTGCTCAGGATCGGGCTCGGTTATTACAGGGCTACTGCACGCGCTGGTGGGCTCAGCGGGTAAAGTCCTGGGATTACCAGTGCTGTCAGCTCCGGGGAACCCAACCTCGCTCTGAAGCAAAGGATTTTGTTGCAGAATTGTCTGTTGAGGAAAAAAATGCAACGCGAGACACGATAAGAACAAGGCCTACCTGTGCAGTGTTGAAGAAAAACAACGTGAAGCTTGTGTTGGCTGCTCTACTTCGCTGCAGTAGCATTCCATCTTTCTTGATCTTGTACATCTCGACTGATACAGTTTAGATTGCCTGAACAGTCAAAACCACACACTTTGACTATAATTTAGTTGTTTTGGTCTGGAACTACATCCTGTGTCCACAATTTCAAATGGGTGCGCTTACGAGTGAAAAAAGGGCAAAACAAATATAAAGACTGAGAAACGGAGCGGATTTCTGCAGAACAATATGCACAGCACTAAACTAGAGATAAAATAAGTTATATATTTTGTACAAGATGAGAAGAAGAGACGTTTTTTCTTTATTTTTCATTGTTTTTATGGTCCGATTCCATTGCCAATTTCCATTCCACACTAGCCTAGTCAAATTTAAATAATACGGTGCAGATTAGTTTATTTCTGTGACGCATAAACAACAAACAAATGAGTTCATTGGCCTTCTGTCATTTCGAACAAACTCAAACTTCGCTCACCTCAGATTAACAACGTTGATTCTGCAGAAATGCACGATGTTTTCCTGTCTCTGTGATATTCTTTTTATTCATGAGTAGCCACGTTTGTTTTTATACTGACGGACAATGCATGTTTCTGATTGGCTAATCCTTCTGTCAATCATGCCCATTAGAATTTGTGAAGATGAAAACATTGACCAGATTGATATCAAAATGTAGGAGGGACTGGCTTAAGGTGGAGATGTTGGATGTTGTCTGACCTGAAGCCTTTATTGGACAGTAATTTGGGAGAGAGAGAGTCTCAGACATTCAGCAAACAATGCCAAGGTGCAGGTAACAACCATACACAGAGGTGGGTAGAGTGAAGTTACTTCAAAATAATGTTACTCAAGTAAAAGTAAGAAGTAGTGGTCCAATAAATTACCCTAACCCCTAACCCTGACCCTAGTAAGAGTAAAAGAGTATTTGGGGAAACTGTCACTCAAGTAAGAGTAACTGTAAGAGTAACTGTCTGGGTGTAATCTCTCATCTATAATTGGAAGTTAATGTCAGTGGAGCGCCAAAATGTTAGCCAAAAATTACCAGTAAAACTGGTATTTTCAAACAATAGACACCAAATGAGAAAAAAAAAAAACTACCGTAAATCATATTGAAGAAGAGGAGCAAAAAACACAAATGTTCAAATCATTTGACAAATTCATTTGTCACTTGTAGATTCACTCACAGAGGGATGAGGACACTGTTATTCCAGTAAGGGTACAGTTAAAACATGACTCAAGTAGGAGTAAAAGTATTGTGTCTAAGAAGTACAATTAAATGTAACTGAGTAACTGTGTCTGAGTACTACTCTCCTCTGACCAAACAGACATAAGTGCAAATCCTTAAACCACTTGTGAGTGATGGGTTGCAAGACTATTTGGACTATTTTTTGAGAAAAAAAAGAACTGCCCCGAACTCCTTAATAAAGAGACATTCATCAAAACTGAAAAGGCAATATGACAATGAATCTTTTTCAGACAAATGATTACATATAGAGGGAAAAAATCCTAAATGAGTAAATCAATCTAAAATGTCTCACAAGTGGGCCGGTCTTTTCATCATCCACTGCTCTACTTCTGAGTCGGTGAAATCCTCCATTCATCCACACTATACTCTCAGTTTCTTTGTAGTTGATTGGAAATTTAATTATGTTTATCAAAAGGACACAAATCCTCGAATGATAGAGAGCCTTGGAACATTTTTATAACTAATTTTAAGAAACAAACTTTCATTTTCTGCTTTTTGAATCAGAAATTGATTATTAGATTTCCCCTTCTGTTGTTGCGCTCATTACTGGATGTGTTCGCCAGCTTATTTACTCTGTAATAACTGCTGCTGAAGGGTCGGCAGGGAACGGGGCCTAACCAAGAGTCATTAGCTCTGATGAAAGCTCATTGATTTCTGTGGACAAGAGGATTTGTAAGAGCAAAAGTGTCTCCAAGAGATGAGCTTATATATGTGGAGAGTCTCTCCTCTGTTTCCGATGAAAGGTTCACAGATGGTGCTCAGGGCCTGTAGGTCCCTGTCACAAAGTAACGCTGGAAATGAGACGGAAAAGGAACAACTCAGGACAATTCATCACGGCCTAAAGAAACAGGGATGTTAAAGCGAGACATTGCAGGTGAAAAGGAAAAATGTAGGAGATTTAAAGTGATCAATTTGAAACTTCTTAGTTTATTCACATAAATGTAAGAAAAATGAGTTACAAGTTTTTCATCGTGTTAGGTTTTCATACAGTAATACATAGAAAACTGTCAAAATTGCACATATTTTGGACATTTAATCTGGAAAATGGACAGAGCCAGGTGTAATTTCTTGGTTCATTTTCTACTTGTTACAAAAAATGTACAGGGAGAATTTCTTATTTAGTTTTTGAGGAAACTAGATCTGACTGAAAATTTGCCTAAAAATTCAAATTTTGCCTAATTGTTTAGACTTAAAACATTGACATATCAGGCTAAGTTAGATAGAAATCAAAATTAAATAATAAAACATTTTTTTTAGGTTAAATTAAGTTTGTTGTTTCCAGCCGATATATTAAAAGAGCAAACTGACCAAAAAACAACAAAAATTAGTTTTGCCTGAAGTGTCTCTCCTTAAGCTTTAAGACTGGTTCATTTAGGCATAGAATGGTTTGAAAATGTATTTTGTTGTCCAGCTCACACCACACTAATCCCCACACAAAAACAGGAATATAATCTGGAATTCAACTGGTTATTGTCTGGTATATGTCCAGGTCAGGAATGAAAAGGAAGAATATTAATCTTACAGGTAGTAACCCAATGGTATAGGCACAACGTCTGTTCTAATAATGCTGGCTTGCTTAGTATGTTACATGTATTGTTGGGAGAAAAACTTTGGAAAGTAAAAATACAACTAAAGGTCTGTTATAATGACAACAGCTTGGTGCAAGACAAATTTGAAAAGCAGAGGAGTTGTTGTTTCAAAGCAGAATTTATTTGTACTGCAAATAACTAATCATAAATTCCAAACACATTGCCCACATTTGACTGACCTTTCCTGCATCTCATTCCTTTTCCAATGTTTTTCTTACTATCAAATAAAAGCCGGACCATTAAAGTTGAAATCAATATAAGATTCACATGGACTCAAAAGAAAAGTCAAGAAATGGGGAAATATCAATAAAAGCAGGCTTTGGAGGCAAGCGCTCTCTGACAGCATGACAAAGAGCTGTGAGCGCCGCAATCAATGAGGCTAATTAACTGTTTTACACAGCCGGGCCCCTTAAATATCAGCTAAACAAGCAGTCGATGAAGACAAACTGAGTGCGTACAAACTATGTGTCAGACTTGTACTCTCACTGAGCTCTCAAACCCACTTTAGGCCCAATTCAGTGACAGAGATTTGTCATGAAAGTCATCAGCACTCAGACGCATCATTGGTAATTACCGAAGGTGTGGTGGTAATCTGACACATAATATTTCCATAAGCACTGGAATGATAAAGCGACAGTTGTAGGTGAACCAGAACCATACTCCATCAGGTCCTATACACATTTTCTTCCACTTTATGATGGATTGTAGGCGCTTGAGTTTACTTGAGTTACAAGAATAAGATGGTCTTGGTCGGAAGGTCTGGGGGTGTGTAGTTTGAACCTTTGGACCAAATCCAGGAAGTGCAGGCATCACCATTAAACAAATGCATTGTCTTCCTCCTGTTTAGTTCTTAAAACTCTCCTCTCCCATGGATGGATAAATTAATTGGATAAGGCACGCCCCCTGTGTCCGCGAGCCAGATTGATTAGTGGCCGAGGTATTGCAGCCCCTTGGGCCCAACTTTTTTGTATAACTGCATATTATAATTGCAGACACTACTACTTAATTATTTTCAGTATTAAAATAAAATAGAAGGAAATGTTCTTTTTAACCGTTTCTAAATCATCATGGCTCATGGAAGCTCGTGGAACACCAGGTGCCGGGCTCCAAAGCGTCTTTGAGTGTCCAGAAAAGTCCTAAGTATAATGTGTTATTATTATTATTATTATGTACCAACGTGAACGAACACGTCGGACAATAGAAACAGAAGCAAATGGACAAAGTGGACTAGCGATAGAGCGATACCTGTAAGTTGTATTTTATTTAATTTCAGGTGCTTTCACATATGATCTAATATGAAGAATACAATTACAGCTAATAAAGCTGCGTGATCGCTCCCGTCGCTCAAAGCATCATGGGAGATTGTCGTCACATGGTGGGAGGCGCTAGCCCAATTCAGAAAGTAATGTGAAAGAAAAACATTTTTTGGCTTCTTGCCCCAGTGAACACACGCCATGAGGATCAATAGAGCACCATTTTGAATTTATCTTCCAGATTTGATTATGGTTCTATGTCCTCTCCACGTCCACAAGACTCACTCTTTCAGGTGTGAATCCACCTAAAAGCACTTTGAAACAGCATGGAGATTATATGTTTCCATGGTGCAGTGTTTGTTTTTGATTGCTCTTTTGTTACCCCGTGCATATGGATTTTCATTGTAAAATACATGAATGTGAATGGGTTTATTGCGAGGATCAGCGGCTTGTCTCCAGAACAATGGCTCGTGCCAGTGTTGTGCCCCTGTTTTCTTGGAGAAGAGCAGCGCTTGCATCATGGCTGTGGAGTGGGAACTGAAACCTAAGCACCAGGTGAAGTAACGAAGGAGAGTTTTTTCCCTCTGTGGACAGGGGGAATGTAAACCCCAACAAACTCCTGCACAGCACCTTCACCAGACACAAGAGCACCTTTGGGGACAGGCTGTTGTCTTTATCTTACTCTGCACAGACCGAACCTCAATAAATAAAGTATCTATCTAATCCAGGTGTTTAATTATATACAATCTAGAATTCCTACTGAATATAATTTTGACAATTAGTGTTTCGTGCTAAGATATCGCAATAATACCGGTACATCAGTAAAGCTTTTACTTGGTGCCTGGAAAAAGCCAAACCATTTTTATTTATGTTTAGCCTATTTCTATTTGGGGTATAGGGCTTACTTATACAGCTAATAATTAAATCCTTTTAAAACAAGCATGTTAGTCTTGTATTAATGACCCTGACCTTCAGACGTCAAAATAAAACAAACAAATGATTAGTTTGGAAATGCATTTGACTGAACAAACATTGAAACACCCTTGCTTTGTTCATCAACATTCAATCTAACATCAACCCAGACATACGCCAGACACCAGAATCCACATCATCATTGTAAAGGATTCATCTCTATATTTTCAGAAGTACAGCGTATTCTTTGCCAAAGCTGCTCAGAATGATGAAATCACAGACGGTCTCATGGTGCCGTGACAGAATACCAACCAAAGAGCTGTTTTCCCTCGCACGTTTACAGCAGATGTTCACCTCCTAACTGCCTTTTGCTGCTCACTGTATCCCTAACCCTTTCCCCCTCCTTCCCCTGAGCTGGTTACCTGGACTAACACGTCGGAAGATGCCCCCCAGGGCTCACCATAATCGCGTAATCCATCCATTCACCGGATAGAGCCTCTTAGAATCCCCCTCTATTTACCTGCACACTCTGCCTCCTCGGGGCGTCCGGGCTGCTAATAAGAAATAAGCTACAGTGGGGCGAGCGCTCTGAACACCCCCACTCTCCATCATCGCTGATAGGAGGGGGGGAGACGGGACGAGAGCCGTGGGGGAGAGAAGCAGACATGACCATTAACACTGGACCACCACACAGACCGAAAAATAAACTAGCTCACAAATGTTTCCGAGGCATTTCCAAAGACGACACGTATCTCCTGGGCATATTCTGCGGTTTCCAACTCCAAAGTATAGCACGGAGTATATTTGTAGGATGCCAGTGTACAGTACATTTCAAAATGTTATTGTCTCGTTGTACCCTTCAAGTAACTATGTGAGCAGCTGACCAAATCAATGAAATCTAAATTGTTCCTGAATTATACTTTTTCTTCCTTTTTCATCAGAGTAAACAAGAAACAATTTCCAGTTTCTCATCAGCTTTTTCTGCATTTATCTAATTTCTCTGCGCTACTGCGTCGTGTTTTCACATCTCGATGAAATGTGTTGGGTTGGTTTGACGCATTGTGTTCTGGAAATATAATATTGTTGGTCTTAATGCGAGTGCCGTGCGTTGATAAACAGGAAACAGCTGATGCTAACATGTGCTAGCTTCGTATTGCTAAATTTAGTGGCTCACCACCACTGGACATGTGGCATTAACACAAGATCATGTCAGCGTTTGGTGAGAAAATATATTTTTTACTTATATCTGCTGTTTGCAGTTTTGTTTTCACCTGAGTCTGAATTCTCTGTAATCCAATCATCTCCCGCTAAAGTGTAAACCGACCCAGGCCCCTTTGGAAGCTGGTACCACTCATGCCCCCCTTTGGACGCCTTAAACAGACCGGTACGGTTCACCTAAGACAGTGGAGACACTTTCGGATCATCCTGATCCACGTCAAAGGAAGCCAATGGAAACATTGCTTCAGTGTAATATATCTGTCATAGGAGTTTTGCATAGTACATTTAAAAAGGTAAATCTAGACTTTAGATTCTAAGACATTTTGCCTTGGGCTTTATCAATTTTGAAAGGATATCTGAAGCTAAGATTGGCTTCTTTATGTTATTGTTGCCCGTCAGCAAGAACAATTGAATCATACTTGTAATCTCTGTATGGTGGAGGGCTATGTGAGCAAACAAGACCTTTATTGTTTGGAAGTAAACGATTGAGTGATGAAATACCCAACTCTTGTCAAGTCTAAAGGTAACTACAAACATGTATGACCTTCGTCGATGTAAACCCTCATTCGTCCAGGTGTGGTCCATCGTAGAAAGGGTTTTAGAGGTTGTCATCCAGACGCCGTTTAAAGATCGAGACGTTTCGACTTTTATCCAAAAGTCATTGTCAATCAGAGAGCTGGTATGGGGACATGGGCTTATATGCATCCCTCCTCCCTGGGGGCAGGACTCCCACTACTTAGAGTAGCATATAAGCCCAAGTTCCCATACCAGCTCTCTGATTGACAATGACTTTTGGATAAAAGTCGAAACGTCTCGATCTTTAAACGGCGTCCAGATGACAACCTCTGAAACCCTTTCTACGATGTATGACCTTATCACAAGCTGTCTTACCAATAATTGTAAAGTCGCGACCATAAAGTTTTATTAAATTATGATTATTAAGTTCAAACAGTAATCTCATTGTTGACTGTGGAAGAAACCAACCACTAAAGCCAGTATCAGAAACAGTGGAAAGTTCCAAAGCAACACAGCCATAGAGTTTTCTATTTGCCATGCCCGAAAACCTGTCAGACCACTCAAAAAATAATTAGGCGCGAGCAGGGGCTAAGACATGTTTACAACGTCTAGTAGTTTGCCATTAGCACAAAACTTTGCAGCTATAAATACTAATAAAAACAACAATCGTACACATAACCACACTTTTGCCAAACATAGATACAATTCATTTTTGTGGAACATTTGATTATCAGAGATGAGGAACTGCATTTCTCACAAGTTATTTGCTCTTTGCAGCACAAATAATTACATTGAAACGCCAGTCATTTTTACTTTCACTTTAACGCAGCAGACCAAAATGCTTGTCTGTGGTGGAGGGATGTCATTTGTCATTTCGGCTGATTGACAATGAGTAAATGTGTAAATGGGGGATCTTTGAGTAGTGTCGTAGTTCCCAGGTTTACACATTTTGAAAAATCGGTTTACATTGCACAATAGTTATTCAGTTTTCCTGGCGAGTGTGACTGTTTTGGCTCAAGAAATGTCAAATCGCAACACACAGCTGGTCACCTTTTATTGTTTTTCATTAGCAAAGTCAAGAAAGGCTTAATTATACTTTAATGTCCGTTTAACATTTAGAGATACAAACACATTAACCCTCTCTTTGTTTGATCAGGGCACAAGGGAATAGATCCTCAGAGCTCAGACCAATTAATGCAGCGAGGGCGACCCACACACAGGGGAGAGAGAGGGGGGCAGCTCATATTCAGGAAGTATTTAATTAGCGAGACAATTAGAAAGATAATGCATTACAGAATTTGATTATTGCAATTAAAATGGGCCATGTTCTTCCCTCATTGAGTCACTTTTTGTGGTAATGTTTCACAATTTTCACATTTCCCTGCCCTAATTTATCTCACTATTTTTCCACTCTTTGGGTTGGTGGAATTTTAAGTTCTTTCTTTCAGGAATAGTATTGTGTTCTAGCAAATTGCGTAGGGTTTTTTATGGTTGTATTATCAGAATGATTTTATGGTTGTCAATTCAGTTCAAGTCATTCTTTAGCATCAGGTTCGTTGTTTATACAAAGATAAATGATAATAGAAGGTTAAAAATATATATTAAAATACAGACAATGTCACACTTTCAGCTGTGGTTGTAAAGTGTAAACCTAGGGAGCACAAAAGACATGTGGAAAACCCGCTAAAATGGAGGATTGTATAATTACAATAAACTAAGGGTAACAATAAGAGTAACGATTGGACAAATATTATGCAGAATTGACTTTTTGAGCTTTTAGCCTTGTTCCAACATTGCTCTGTCATGAAAAACATACCTGGTGTAGCATTTAGCTCGATTCACATTTATTTGGTGAATGCTCATTTGAAAAGCCTCTCTCTCTCCAACACTGAGTTCTGAACTCCTTCGATGTGTGACGTAGATGCCACTTATCCAAGAATCTTTGGCTGTTTAAGTCTTTAAATCATCAGATCCACTCTTTACTACAATGCATTATGGATATATACAGTATTTACATTTGTGTAATTGCCTCTACAGCCAGCAGATGGAGCCACAGCTAAGTCAAAATGGCATCTCCCAATAATTATAAGGTCATGTTTTTCTATGTAAAAGCATTTTATTTTTAGTTCTAAAGCATGACATGTCAAACTGAAGATACTCAAGGGCTGGTTAAAAGGTTTAAAGGCTAAAAATAATACAAAATAATATTTTTCCTTTAAGGTTGTTTCCATGAGAATTTCTTTCCCAAATTAGACCCATTTTACCCTCCAGTGCTGCTGACATCAAACTAAACTAAGCAAGAGTTTTAGTCCATTAACCTTAAAATTATGTCAGTATATATTTTGAAAGTTGTGAAGAGAGACCGATTTTCAACTTATCCTACACTTTACACTTAAACCTTGTTGATATCTGGGTCTGTTGTCTTGTCGTATGGTCTCGCTACATTGAGATTGCGTGGACATGGATTTTCACAAAGCGAATACAAAGATGAAGCCAGGAAAAGTTCAGAAAATATCACTTGAATTTTGATGGAATACAAACAGTAATTGCGTGGACCTCATGCTGACCACAGAGTTAAACATGTGAAATAATCTCTTTCAAATTTGAAGAAAATTAGCTCTCTTTTATAATTCATGTTTTATGTTTCTGAACAGATGTAACACAGATAACATAAAAAACACAAGACACAGAAAGGGAACAACAAAACAGAAACAACTGTAGCTGGTATAAATCACCTGGCATGTGTCACTTGGCATATTTGTCTCATTTTACATTTTTTTCGAACACTTTTCTAAACGCTGTCATTATGCAGAGTGAGTAGTCCTATAAGTGATACTTTAGTGCTGTGATATCATCCGTCTTTTAAATTTTGGCACATGGGAACTGTTTTTTAAATGTGTGACAAATCGTGTGACAAATTCCTGGTCCAGCTGTCAGGCGCAGATCTCTCAGACTCGACTCCAGAGCTTCTGTGGAGACTGTGCAGTTCCAAAGTTCAGAACATCTCTCAGACAGTTTCTCCTCCACTGGACCAAGACTGCGGACTGTCTTCCCTCGGACAAAAAACTGCAGACTGACCTGGACATCTTTAAAGTCTGCGTGACAGACTCTCATGTTTTTTCTAATTATGACTTAGTTTGGCGGAGTAGTAGTGGTATTAGTTAATATTTATTATAATTTTACATCCGTGAAGTTGCAGTTTGTGAAGAGAAAACGTTTAAAATGACAGGAAGTAGTGTACTGAAACAGACAATATGCACGCAGCTGACACATTTTGACAATTTAAACAATCATTCAACAAAATAAATGTGTTATAGGCAAAACGTTTAGTAAAATGTTTAGTCTAATCATGTTCACTACGTTTTAGTGAAATGAGTCGTTGAACCTGTCATATAGACTTTGACAGACGTCTGCAACTTTGGCTGAAATCAGGGCAGAGTTGCACACGATAATTCTCTGTGAAACATAGATTGTTATTGTTAATTGATATTGTTTATTTATTTCGCTCATTTAGTATTATTTTTATTTCTTGATTGTCCTAAAAGCATCGTATGGACAGCATTTTTATAACACTTGAAACGATGCATCATGGTTCGTCCAGTGTAACTGCTATGTCCACATCAAATAAATAACTACATAAAAATGGACAATTAAATATACCAATTTAAATAAAAAACACAAAATAAATTAAATAATAAAAATGTAAAAAATACAAATAAATAAAATAAATTACATTAAAAATAAAATAAAATATAGTGCAATTGCAAAAATTTAAAAAGGAGGTGGAGGATGTTAGCCGAGCTGACATTCATGGACAACAGCTCATTTACACACTTGTTAATATTTTTTATTGAGTATGATAGCTTTTCTCTCTGCACTTATTTGTGTATTAAGATCAGCCTTAGCAAGTGCATTTCTTTACTCTATGATAAATAAAGTTAAGTCTCATCTTAAACGATTCCTGTTGCTTTGTCCAATCCGCTGCACGTTTCCCATCGACAGGAGCCGGACCTCCGAGTTCTGAGTCCCCGCCCTTTCCTGCATGATCCGCTCTCATGTGGGGCTCCTGTCAAAACTGCCCCGTCCCTAAGCGTTCGCCGGCACTTCCATCCAAGGACAAATCAATTAGAGCGGAGAGACAGCGAGAGAGACAGGCAGATGGCGGTGAAGGGCGGCCCGGCGCCTCAGGTGAGAGGAAGCGTGCGGCAGCGGCACCTGTCAAGTGAGATCCTCATCATCAGAGCGCCCCCCCTCCCGCCGCCGACCCACACACCACCAATTCAGACGCACAAAGAGGCAGCTCGCACAGCCGCGGATACGTGCAGAAACCAAAGCACATGCACACAGGAAGAGGAGTCTGAATATTTCATATATTATCAAACCGCATTACAGATTAGAGCTCCTGCTGAATAACCCCAGGTGATGAGGAGGTTGTGATGGGGATGGGGGTAAAAGATGCAGGTTTGAATGTTAAAAGATTGCAATATTGTGAATGGATTTGAAGGTTCTTTCTCAAAGCCATGGACCCTCTAAAAGTTTGTCAACAAAAGCAGGCAAAGCAAGAGGCAAAAGTGAAGAGGAACATAATGTGATTTCAATGGGATTAACTTCAGAATATCACAAAATATAAAGAATAAAGATGTTATATGCAAATGAAAACCACTGGGAGTGACATCAAAGCTTGGTTTACTCTTGTATTTAATAGAAGATTACAAAAGGCACGCATTTTGGATGAAGGCAATATCTTGATTTAGGTTTTTTTGGACAAATACTTACACAAATTAATTGAACCCACAGTAGTTTTTAATTGTATCTAAAGATATACTGGGGCTGCAACTAATGATTATTTCGGTAATCAATAAGTCTAGTGATTATTCCTATGATTAATCGATTCGTTGTTTAGAAAGCGAAAGACCTTTGAATATTAGAATTGTACAAAATTTTACCCAGACAAAGCTGAAGTGAAGGCGTTTGATGATCCAGGTGGAAAATAACCAGGTATATTTTTTATCAGAAACACACAATTGACATTTTCTGTGTGTTTTTGTGTCATTCCTGTTCCATCTGAGTATAAAACCTCTTTTTTCAGCATATACAATGTTTTGGAGTTTATGTATAGACCAGTTAACCATTACTCGACTATTTAATTAGTTGACAACCATTTCTATAATTGATTAGTTGCGATTAATTGATTAACTTGTTGAAGCCCTAAGACATACCCTAAGAAAGCTATTAAAAATTATTGTTTACTTTTTGTCATAATTATTCAAAATTATTGGCATTTACATCTAATGTCAGTGAATGATTGAAAATGTGTTATGGTTTCTTTCTTTTGCCTCCAGTCACTTTCATTCTGCATTTTTAACATTCTGAGGAAAGAGTATTTTAAAGGCTTTTGTCATTTGTGTAAAGCTGACATTTTTTTTTTTTTTTTTTTAGTTTAGATTTTTCCCCACCAGCAATCCTTCTGCTTTATCTATGTTCCTCAACCATACCACCTTGAGAATTTAATACAATTCAAGTTTATTTACACAGCACATTTAAAACAACTCCAACTGACCAAAGAGTTTCACATGTGAGAGTTAAATAATACAGTATAGTACAGCAAAGAACAAAAATAAAACATTATAGTAAGTGAGTAAGAGACTCAGAGGATGTGAGGCAGAGGGCCTGAATGATCTTGTCTGCTCTTGAAAGCTAATCAGGGTTGGGTTTGTTCAGTGATTGGAGACCTCTGGAACACCAGGTGCCACAGTGGGGCAGAAGTGTGTCCTTGGGCAAAACACTTCACTCACCTTGTCTGTGACTGTGGCGTGTTGGTGGTCGAGAACATCGGCAGAGATTGGCAGCCTCTCTTACCTGAGTATAGCGTGAGTGAATAATGCAATGTGAAGCACTTATGCTGTCTTTAATCGTGCTTTATAAATCCAAGGCTTTATCATTTTGTTACAGTTTTTATTCACACTTCTCTATTCAGACTTGACATTTGCAGCTCACTCAAAGCTCTGAAAGAAAAGACACATGTAGCCCAGCAGATGGAGCTTTACATTCTAAACTGAAACTATCACTTAAAAGCAAGTTTTAGCATCAAAACTCTCAAACGTTGGCCATGTTTTTTGGCACTGCAGCTCAAACGTCTCTTCTGCGCAGGAGAAGCTGTGACCAGTCAGTAGAAAATATATGCAGTTTAAATATCTCACTGTGTGTATTAAACTGTATTTAGGATGTCTTTACTCTCTGCTGAGACCACTGGTCCTGATTCATGTGGGATATTCTTTGTTGTTTGATTTTGGGAGCTCAACAATAGTTGTTTTTTGCCGTTATGTTTGAGTTTCTGTATTGAAATATCCGTTTGGGTTTTGAGTCCTTTACCAGGTGAGAACAGTCCAATAGCATTGAAAAAACAAGGTCAATTCAATGAACAGATGTTTCTGAATTAGAGCTGTGTGTTCTGTTTCAAAGGAAAAATATTGTGCATTTTTCATATTGCTATTAGCCTTTAAACATGCTCTTGAGTGGAAAAATGAAAACAAAAAGATTATTATGCAGTAAATGAACAAGTCTCTCTACAGTGTGAAATTACACTTGCTGAGTGTATGCAGGCAGAAGATGGCACCTGTGCTTGTGCTATACACAATTTAATTATGTTATCACTTTAACAGACGCTATGATGCAGTTAGCAGTAGCAGTTATTGGGTTTAGACAGCAGAAATGCTCAGAATGAATCTTGCGATGATTTAAGGACTTAAAACAACAGAACATTCTCAGATAAGTGACATAAATCTGGAAAAAAAAAAAACATCATCTATAGAGGGAGTTCAGCAGGAAGTGTTCTTGATGGTCGAAGAGGAGAGGGCTTTCAAACCGTTATTCCTCAAAATGGTGTGAATACAGCTGAATTCAACTTCCGGTATGTTTTTGACGACAGAACATGGTTAAAAGCTCAAAAAGGTCACTGAAGCAGAATACGTCCTTAAATAAAGAACCCGAGAGCTGCATGAACCCACGAGAAATGTTCCAAATGATTTGACCACCTACAGTAAGACTCTGTCCAGATATTTGAAATTTGAAATGATCAAACTTAAACCAAGTTTCAAAAAATGTGCCAAAACTGCCCTACTTTATAATACCTTCTCCAACACTTGAGCAACAATTACTGACAAGATTTTTCTAATTGAACTCTGTACGCTATGAAATTGCCCCATGAATACTCCAGCCATTATTTTTACATTTGCATTTACATTACACAACCCCTAAATTAGAATATAACTACATTAGAACCACAAATTGAGGAACAAAAAAGATTATAACAAGGATTTTTTTCTCTCTTTTTTTTGCTGCACAGCTGATCTTTTCGCTGATGAACTTACAAAGGCACAATACATCAAAGAAGCTTAATGAACGATTTGCCGGTCTCTTACTCCTACCTGCAGTGAGATAAGCTAAGTGAATTGCGAGCTGCTTATCTGTGGTTAACCAGGGCGACTGCTCGGTTTGTTAATAACCAAGGTTCGAAAGGGAAGGGCAGGAAGAAGGAGCAGCCATTTTGGGAAGCTTGGAAAGATCAATTAAAGGGGCTTCTGTTCAGCCAATTCTGCGGTAATTAAAGAAGACAAAGACCAGATTAGAGACAAAGAACGCTGCAAAGATAGAAAAAGATATGGAAAACATGGCATCAACACGAGCTAAAGATTTTGAATTCAGCAGGTAAAATGAAAAGATTCCAGACAAAACAAAGCCGCACTTCATATTTCGCGACGTAAGCTGCTTCATTTATTGTTTCGTCAAAAGTGATAATTAGCAGCATTCATAAAAAACAATGTATTTAAAAAAAAATTTAATTCTGGGAGCTAAATTGTGCTGTGAATGAAGTGCCCGGTGACCTGCATTTTCAGCGTCTTCAAGGAATTACTTATTTTCGCTGACAGGTTATAAAGAAGAGAATTGTGCTTTCTATTGACCCGGGGTGCACAGCAATTTATCTTTTGATGAAATAACAGCAGCATTCACACTTCTGGTTTATGCCTGACTGTAGTTCCTGACACTCTGGAGCGCTGGTGGTATCTAATTATAATGATTTCTGCTGCAAGTAAGATTTAAAATGCTAAACTGGCATATACCTGCTGCATGGAACTTCCACTGTGTGATTGTAATCTGAAGTGCTACTAATATAATCCATTGTTCGTGTTTTTTCAGCAGCAGATTTGTAGGTAAGACACTGAATGCAGTTGTGTTCTTCAAAGCAAGACTTCTCCACATCTGCCATTTCTCCTTTGTGTGTGAAAGATTTATTAAATTAAAATTGTGTTTGTATCTCAACAGCAGTCACCGCACACGGCTTTTACAAAATTGCAGATTTAGCCAAAAGGAAACTGTTAAATTCTAGGAAGAAAACTACCTTTAATTGGAAGCTGTTGTGTCAATTGATAAATTAAAAACAATTATAAAAAGTGTGATGATTGAGAATTGTTCATGCTTTTCTTGAGAGAGTTGTTTATACAGTGTGATATTTTGTGATTTTTTTTTTTGGTTGATTGTGTTGGCTGCTGCCTCGACCAGATCTCTCTTGCAAAAGATATTCTGAATCCCAATGAGACCTTCTGGTATAAAAAAGACAAAGTACAAAGACAAGTAACTGCCCCTTAATGTGCGTAACTGTCTGCTTACGAGGAAAAAAGAAAGGAAAGAATAGTTGCGTTTGTGTTTAGCTGCGTCTCGTCTGGATGATCGACGAGAGTTGAGGGCTGCAGCGGAGGCGGAGCTAAGAGTCAGCAGTAAATACAAACAGCGACTTCACAAATGTCTGAAATATCTCACGCAGTAACCACCATCTATTCAATGTGCACAAGAGCTACTTCACCCAGTTGATCCAGTTTGGATTTCATGAGGTTTTAACTCGTGATGTCAGACCAAGTTGGAGTTAAGTCAGACAGAAACTTCTTGGGGTGCACCACGTTCTGATCAACGTTGATTAGCACCGATCGGATCTGTGCAGGTCTTGCTTATCCTGAATGCGGCTACAGTCACAAGGAACTGGAAAACACTGTAGATTTCTGCAAAATCAATGAGCAAAGCACTCTGTTTATTGGATTTTGTTCTAAATGATGACGACCGATGACTTCCTTTGTTAAACGTGCATCACGGGCATAAACAAATCTGACTGCATCTGTCTGAGTTTGACTCGAGGCGACGGAGCGAGTGATGACCTGAACATATTTGTAAAGTATTGGAGAAGTGGGTTTTCTGGTTCACACCCTCTTTCTTGACAAGCAAAAATAAAAAAGTAAAAGAAGATATAAAAAAAGAAAAACGTTGTGGAGTTAAAGGAAGATTCACTAATAGTATGTTTGGAAGAATACTTTGAAAATGTATTAAGTTACACTGAATTAAATTAATTAATGTAATGTATTCTGTTACTTGGTCCAATCAGAGTGGTGTTCTGAATACTTTCACATTGAGTTGCCGTATATTATAGTGTGAAAACATGACACTATAACAGCTTTTTGTTAATATAAGAGAACATTTATCGGAAATTAGTGAAGGAAAAATGACACATTCACTCTCACATTCGCCAACGCTGCGTTTTCTCTTTTTCTCACTAATTCAGCGACTACATTTCAAATTAAATCAAATACCTCAATGTATTCCTCTGATTTTATCAAACTAACTGTATTCTGAACATCACCAAAAGAAAGAATCACTGTCGCAGAGTACAGTCACTCGAAATTAACATTCTGAATAGTTTATCCACTTCCCAACACTGACAATCATGTGCCCAGGACTAAGATCCATTTGCTAAATCAGTTACAACAATTATTCTTTCTTTCATTCTCCAAAAATGTATTGCAATCGCATTTATCTCAATCGTACACACTTTAACTCTATCACAACAGATCATTTGCAGATATTTTTAAACAGATTTGTCAAATATTTTTCTTCGCTCACATCTTTTTCCGCCACAAACAACACCAATATTATCTGTGTTTACACCCCACTAATGAAGGAAAACTCTTAAGCAGTGTTTTTTTCCTCACTTTTAAGCCCAGATGACAGCCCGTAATCACACTGACAGACTATAGCTGCCAAAAACATCCTATTGCGCCTAATTGAGATTCATGACTTCAAACACCAATCAGATAGAGTGATTAAGTCTTTGCTTGTCCAGATCTTGAAATGGCTTCCTCCTTTGATGGACTATGTGCCATCATTTTATTATTATTCATCTTTGTTTGGGAGATCTGTGCTTCCCCGGAGAGTATGGCGTTACTGCAATTAGAAAATGTGATTATTCCCAGCGGGCAGCAGCGCCAGAACGTTAATCTACACAGTCTGAACCTGTCCTTTGTCGTGCCTGATTTGAAGTTTGTTTATCTTTGCAGCTCATTTAAAGCGTATCTTGTTAAACTATGGGTAAGACTGCAGTTTCCTGGGCAGTATTAGATGTTGTTGTGTCTCATGAGGATGACAAATAAACATGAGAATGACAAATAAATATGAGAATGACAAATAAACATGACAAAAGGTGTTGTTGCCTTAGGCGTTTTCACCACTAAACTGCAGCTAAACTTTTGGCACACAGCTGTAATCACATCCACGGACTGTTTTTGTTTGATCAAAGAAAATAAAGGTGAAAGTTTACTCAAATTAATACAGGAAAAACTGTATCACATGTATCACATAAAATGGCCAAAATTACACATATTCGT
Organism: Rhinogobius similis; assembly: GCA_019453435.1. NCBI lineage: Eukaryota > Metazoa > Chordata > Actinopteri > Gobiiformes > Gobiidae > Rhinogobius > Rhinogobius similis. The sequence goes on from CM033619.1 coordinate 12,800,250, forward strand.
GACATTTAAATCTGAAAAATGGACAGAACCAGGTTTAAATTTCTTGGTTCATTCTGTACACATATAAGTTATTTTTAAAAAAACTTTACAAATTCTAGGTCCGCTTTATTTTTTAAAACTTTAATAAAGCAGTTTTTGAATTAGATATCAAAAATCTTTCAGTACATTTGTCAAAATCTCGTTAAGTACAAAATTGCAAAGTTTTCTGTGTAGGAGCTAATTTAAACGATGATCTTTATGTCCATAGGGGAGAAAAATGCATTTTAAGAAAACGGCCTTTGAAGTTTATTTATTTATTTATTTGACAGGGACAATGTAGTCTGAAATAGTTACAAATAAAACATGTAGCTGATGCGACGCATGCAGAGTGTATAGCGCTAATTCTCAACATGTTCGTGGTTGGGCTTTTCCTTAGTATTCACATTTTTTATTATAAAAGCAGAATTGTAAACTCATAAGTCACAATGTCCCAGAGACATCTCTGGATGAAGTGGATTAGATAAAATAATAAAACAACAGGAGCAGATTGGACATGTTTGTTATTTATTTTATTTTCTGAGAGTTTTTGTTAGCGCTGGAAACGGCTGCTTCTTTCTGGAATTTCCCCATTGTGGGACAATTAAAGGATCTCTCATTTCCACATGATGTTTAGAGAACAAACTGACCACAAAAGAGTTTTGCCTGTAGAGTCGCACCTTAAATCAGAATTATAATCACTTTTATTTATCTCCATGAGGAATTTATTTTTGTTACAGACATGCAACCAGCAAGAAGAAGAAAACAGAGGTTAAAATAAGATGAAAACAAGACTAAACTTATTCAAATAACAACACATTCAATTAAATGCACTGAATTTATGATCCAGCTGGCGACAGCATAATGCAACATTTTTCTTAATTTGTGATAAAATTGTGGGTGTTCTTTAGGGCTCTCTGGTGACTCTCAGCAGCTGCTTAGTCCCACCACTGTATGCAGGACCGGCCCTGTTTACAAGTAACCTATTTTGACATATAATAATAGCGTACACACTATGCAGTTTGAGCTTAAAGACGTAGTGGCAGGGATTCTACCTGCTGTGAAAGTGTCCTCATCGACTACTTGACTGATGATTTTATCGTTTTATTGATCTTCATTTTAACTGTAAACATTGATTGCACCATCTATGCTCCCGAACCTTGCCAGAGTCCTCAAAAATCTCCTTCAGACACGTTTTAAAAAGCATTTTGTTGGATGAGAACCAGGAGAAAGCAACAGGGAAACACAAACAGAGACAACGTTAGATAAGAAACCTAGTAAACAGTTTCCTTGTCATGGTTCAGCATCAATGCAAGAGAACAGCCTGGTTCAAAAGCGGGCACAGTACCCTTTAAACTTTTTGTTTATCTGACCATTGTCTGATTTCTGGAGTAATCAGACTATTGGAATGTCATGTAAACAGTTACATCCAATGTGAGTAAAGCTCTATTTTATCAGATTGTTCACATATGTTTTGACAACAAAAAATATGCAAAAATGGCAAACTATTGTGGCAAAGACAAACATGAAAGAGGTTGAGATTGAAAGACATATTTTAACTTTGTCTTCCAAATATAACAGTTACTTTATAAATCAACAGACTCAGAGCTGACACATGTCACCGAGTGTTGTTGCTTACCAGATTTATTTAGTGCTTGTAAACACACACCAAAAATCTGATCTAATTACTGGATTTCCGGAGTATTAGTTATCTTATCTTTTACTGTTCATGGACTGAGGGGAGTTCAGTTGAATGTAATATCTTCTATATGTGCCCTGAGTAATGTTTGTTTTTTTGTTTTTTTGTTTTTGTTTTTTTAAATAATGCCGTTCTTAACAGTAAATGAGTTACACACAGACTACGAAGCTGTTTTCAAACCAACCAGAGAATCAGTGCATTGTTGGTGCACATAAACACAGACCATTTAAAACAAATCAACCTACTTTAAGTAATATTTTAGTGGTGATACTTTTCTGTAATTCTCCATTGAAATGAATGGATCTCAAGTGCAGGTCAGTAGCAGTTGGTAGAGTGCTGGTTTCATCGACTCCTACGGATAAGAGTGTCATTTATCTGAAGTTTTTTTGCAGCGTTAGTGACATAAATCCCCATTATGTATTGAAAACATGTCAGAGGATGAGGAGCTGCCTTTTACGAAGCGGAAATGACCTTGTGCTGCGGTGACGACTTAATCACAGCCGAACAATATAGAGTCTGTATCACCAATGAGTAAAATTTAAAGCTTTAATCACCATCGGTAATATGACACGAGGACTCGCAGCTGACATAGAAGACTTTTTATTGCGGCACTGAATCAAAAAAAGGAATTAATTGCTTTGCAAATACAACATATCTGTGATGAGCATGGGTTAAATTATGATTATACGCACCACAGAGCGAACGTGGATCATTTTGGTTGCCATCTGGTTTTAACAGCAGGTGCACGTTTTCTTGTGGAAGGTCCCAAATCTTAATCGCCATGGTGATGTTACTGTTTTTAACTGGAAAGTTATAAAGTATGGCATTAAGCCCATCCATCCTCATGGAGACAATTGTGATCAAAATACTTGTAATTGAATAAATGGACAATTGTGAAGTTGATACTGTAATGGTATTGTTTGTTTTATTTTATTGTACGATTTATTGAGATAGAACGCAACAATATATTACATACAGGCCATACAGGGGCGTCGGACTGGGGGGGTAGTAAAAAGTTCTGTTTCCCCGGTGCCCAGAGCAGGGAAGGGGCCTCAAAAAGCATGTGTTTGTTTTTGTTAAGTAAAGTCTCTTAGAGACTAAATACAACTTATCTGAGACCCCCCATCACCTCTTAAAACAAAACAGAAATGTAATTAAATATAGTAAAAATATAGTAAATAAAAAATAACAGTAATAACCAAATTTGTGAGGATAATTAAATTTAAAGAAAGTTTGTACCCAGGACCCGAATTTGGTGCTACGGCCCTGATGCCATAACCCTATGCTAATTTATACCTGTATTTCTTGAGCAGGCTGATGTAAATATTGGACATACAGTTTAAATGTATATAAAAATGACCATGAATAAACAAAATGTACATTACACGTATATGTACCAGCTATTCCCAAACTCTGCAGCGTCGTTTTATTTGCTGCTCAGTTTAAATGAATTAATAGAATGTAAACACAAGAACCAGGTTGCGTGCACATCCTGGCATACATGTCACTCCTGGAAGGGTCTATATTTTCTAAAAATCAAAACCCATTCATTAGCTCAGAGCCCTCATTCTGACTCACTCCCTTCACCTCCATCCAGGCTCAGATTATGCACATACACAGCTACATGCTCCATTTAAAATAACACAATCTGATCAGATATAAACCACTTCTTCAAAAATCTTGTTCAGGTTAGAGTATCTGTTGGCAAATGATTCCAACCACTAACAACGACAGAGGAAAAGGCTGATGTGGTGAGTGTGCTCTTTGGGGACACTGCCTCCTCCAGATGAGCGTGTACTCGAGCTGAGGTCAGGGAGACAAAAAAGGAAGAGCAGCACCGTGAAGAATTTTGAAAAGTTGACAAATGTTTGCATAAAGCATAATATTTTCCAAATGTGATATGTTTTTTCAAGAATAGGACAGAGGTTATACTGTCAAGGTGTTTTATTATAAATCTTTACAGCGTTTATACAATGGTGCTACATTCAAGGCTGTTTTGCACACCTGCGACGGTCAAGTCGTACAGTGCAGAAAATATGACATGATTATTGAGTTTCAGTGACCCTTGTCTGTGTCTAAATAACGTGACATTCCACGTCCACATCCATCCACCTTTCAATAAACGTATATTTGAAAGACGCTGTTCCTGATTTTTATTGTTTTGCAACATGAAAAACAGAACTAGTTCATGGATCCGATTTTTTTTTTGCATGTAATAAAGTAAAAATCTGTTTTGCTCCAGTACAAATATATTGTAAAAGCATCTATTCAGGTGAAAAATATTTATGATGCTGGAACTGCATGAGGTAAGTGAGCGATACATATGACTGATATAAAGACTTTAAAACAAAATAGCTCTGTTTTTCACGTTTCAAAACTGTAAAAATAAGGTACAGCGCCTATCAACAGATCACCTTCAAACCTTGCTTTGAATCAACCAAATATAAATATTATAATCTACATACATTATGCATTATTACATTATTCTATATATATGTGTAATATAAATTTAAATGGATAATGTTGATATATGGTAAATACTTTTTGAGTCCACACACCATCTCATATGAGCAACTTCATCTGAATACGTCATCCATGGACTTCTTGAGATGTGAGTATCGGGAACCCATTCAATAGCTGAGACCTGTTCCCTTATGCCCTTATGCTTTTCTTTCAAATAACATCATATCTCAGTCAAAATCTTCTCTTTTCATTTTCGGCCCATAATATCATAAATATATCTGTGCCCGGCTGCTATGGAACATATGAGAGAGTGTCTTTTTGGCTGTGCGACGTTAATTAAACCATAAATTGAAACTGGCCGTGAAAAAGCCAACGATCCTTATCTGCGATCGAGAACAGGAGAACTGGCACATTCATTCATTTTGACTTTGAAGAACATTAGACCGACGACTGGCGCTCTTAAAAGGGGTGTTTCACTGGACGTTAAATTAATTTCACATTTCGAGCCATTACCCAGCTAACAGATGTGTGCGTACGGCTCTGGACAGCGCGGGTATTCAGCCAATTGATTTGCTTTCTATTGCAAGCAGAGAATGTATCAGCCATAACCTTGACTTTGCAAGATGTTCTGGAGTTTCAATATTTTCAAATGGACAAGTTTCAAGGGTTGTGCTTTTTCTTAAATATACTGCTGTTTCAAGTTGACCCTGATTTGAGCAACAGGTGATGTCCGCAGCTCGCATTAAATGTCAACGACGAAGGGCACAGTATGGACGGATCAAAGACAGAGCTTTCCGAGATGCAAGAGCCATTTTAATAAACATGGACAAGTCGCACTGATGCAATATAGAGAAAAACAATATTTCGCTTTGAAGACACACAGAGATAAAACAGGACGCGGTGTGGCTTGTGTGTGTGTTAAAGTTAGCTGGAGTGTGCCTGTAGTTTTAAAAGACAATATTTTATGATGGTATACCTTATAATTTGGGTGCCTATTAGGTGGAAAAGCGCTCTATAAATAAAAATTCTTCTTCTTCTTCTATAATGTTATAGACATCGGTTTAATCATAACTTGGTCTTGATTTGAACCTGAGCCTACTGTGAATAATAACATCTCTCCGTCTTTTCAAATATTGGTGGTAAGTTGCGAGGATTTATTATGGATAAAATATTGTACCATGTGGACTTTGAAGGTAGCGTTGGAGGAGTAGGGATTAATGAATCTGATATGAGGATATTGGAGTCTTCACTGACATATAGATTTGTATGGCATATCACTGAATTTGCATCACCTTTTTCAATGTGTTTCAACCTTTTTTCAGTCGTAGATCACTTTTTTGGTTAACAAGATATATACCATGGCACACCATTTATTGAAACATCACCAAATCAGATCTTTTAGTAAAATAAAAGTGGTTTATAATGTGATATAATGCCCAGGCCACTGCCTGGATCTTCAATTTTGGGAATATTGTTTGGTTTTTTTTTTTTTGGTACGGACATTTGGAAGTTTGCTAGGACACTCCAGATATGGGAAATGATTCAGTTAAACCCACTGTCTTAATCTGTTAACTCAAACTGCACATTTTTCAAGGCACTCCTGGCAATACTTCAAGGCACCCCAGTGTTCTCGAACACTCTAATAGAAAGGAAAGAGAATCTATCTCCTCAACATTACAATGAGTAGAACAACCTTCAAGCTTTAGAACCCCAGCAGAGGTGCATTGGACTGATTATAATGCTGGATTGAAGAAGAAATTACTGGTCTTTGTAGCAGAAGACCTTCAAGAAGAAATACTTTATACTAACATCCAGGGAAGTGAACATCCAGTGAACATCCAGGGAAGGGACATTGAGAGAGTGGACTCATACAAGTACCTGGGTGTTCATCTGAACCACAAACTGGACTGGACTCATAACACAGACGCACTGTACAGGAAGAGTCAGAGTCGGCTCTACCTCCTGAGGAGACTCAGGTCTTTTGGAGTGTCAGGGCCTCTCCTGAGGACCTTCTACGACTCTGTGGTGGCATCAGCCGTCCTGTACGGTGTGGTCTGCTGGAGCAGCAGCATCACAGAGAGGGAGAGGAAGAAGCTGGACAAGGTCATCAAGAAGTCCAGCTCCGTCCTGGGCTGTGCTCTGGACTCAGTGAGCGAGGTGGGGGACAGAAGGGTCCTGGCTAAACTCACGTCTATGCTGGACCATGAGTCCCACCCCCTGCAGGACGCTCTGTCTGCCCTGGAGAGCAGCTTCAGTGACAGACTGATTCACCCTCGCTGTGTGAAGGAGAGGTTTCGCAGGTCTTTCCTTCCTGCTGCTGTCAGACTTTACAATGAACACTGTTAGCCCTGAACATGTGCCATTCACCCGCTACAATCATGTGCAATACTGTAACATGTGTCAGTCACCTGTTATAATCATGTGCAATATAATTTAACATACTATTAATAGACTTTTACCTCACCATAGTCACTTACTGTATATAACAATACACTTAAGCCACTTTAGCTACCATTTTTACTGTAAATAAGAGTGTGCACTTTATACTTTATATTGTATTTTTTATGACCATGTTTATTTATCCTATTTTTATTGCATGCGCCTATTTCATTCATTTCTGTCCTAAACTGTGTGTTGCAACAGTGGAATTTCCCCATTGTGGGACAAATAAAGGATCTCTTATCTTATATACTAACACTACATTCACAAATGTTTAACAGGATCATTTCTTAGAATGACTGACCAGTTATCCTAAAACAAAATTCATTTCTTTACAATAGTAATTTTAGCTGCACCCCATATTAAATATTATGTCCTATAATGTCATGATGCCATCTGAAACCCAGCAGCTCCAGTAAAGGTTTCTTTGTTGAGTGGTTCAGATGAATGTGTATGGACAGTAAAATCATTGTGAGACAGTGAGCCAAGCGTTTTGAGCTCCAGAGACTAAAGAGATTCATTTATTTTTTTTTGTTAGAGGACCCACAAAAACTTTCTGCTTTTTTAATATCTTGCTAAAGCTGTTGATATTCCATCAGCTGTGTACACTGAGCCCAATGAAACACTTGCATGTTGCATTGTATTTAGCATCTGTCCGTGCACCTCCTCCCTCTGCCTCCCTCTTCCTCCCCCAGCAGATGCACGTCTCTGCAAAGACAGTACACATCCATCTTAGAGCGAGATAACCACGGCTTCTCCCAATTATATCCTATTTTCCGTGTTCCGCTGTACGGAGAGCAGCTCATTAGCCTTTAGCATGTGACGCTATCGGTGACAGATAACAAGCGTCATGCTCATATCCTGCCCCGGAAACATCAGGAAGGGCTAAGCTGAGATAAACAGTGCTGATACAGTCTGGGAACATCTGATTAAACTGAAGAGACCCCTGCAGAGAGACGTCTTACTATTTGGCCCTTTGTTTGTTTTGGACATCGACACCGTTTAAAAAAAAAAAAAAAGTGGGAGAAACCAGGTGGTACTGAGATTAAACCAGGTCTAAAACTGCACTAAAATGTACCTAAACCATGGATTACATTGTGACTCAACATTGATCTAAACCAGGTGAAATCCTATACATTTAAATGCATATCTGATTTGATCTAACTTCAATTACATAAGAAGGTAGATCATTAATGGAGAAATCGGAGTGCCAAAAGAAGAGGCATGCGTACCACAGTTTGAGAACGACTGGTCAAAAAAGAAAATAAAGTCCAGGAAGTAACTGGCTTTATTAAACAGGTCCTGATTGTCAGGGGAACAGATGTGGTTGTGTTACTCACTTCATTCTCCACCTGAAGCTTTCACAGGATTTCACATTTACCATGTCCCATAATATTTGTGTATGTGAAACTGAACCTGTGAAGCACTTTGGTAAACTGTGGCTGTTTTTAAAATTGCTTGATAAATAAATGTGATTGATTGATTACAAGAGCGTCAGAGCTTCACAGATACGTGCGGCAGATCCACAAGAAGCTCATGTTAGAATGGACCCATGGACCCGTGTTCTTCAAGTGTGGACTACAAGTAGCAGGGGGTCAAATAGAAAATCATTGGTTTAACAAAATCAGGTTTAAATGGCTATTTGTTTAAAGTTTGCCTAACTTGGTTAAAACTGTTCTGCAGCAAAGGACAGAAACATACACAATTGAGAACAGACAATCAACACAAAAACACTACAATACCCACACACTACAAATGTAACCTTCAGCCAAGTAAAGTCTGTGCCTTTTCATCAGGGCTGCTTGACCTCCAATAGAGGAGGACATCCTTCTAGAGCCTGTAGGTGTAAAAGAATGACCTCTATCCTAAGATGTTCCCAAAGTCGTCATCAGGAGCTGCCACTATGAGTGCCAGTGTCATTCTTCCACTCAACTATTTCAGCAAATCCTGCCTAAAAGTGATGCTGAAACTCATCCAGGCATTTGTCACATCAAGATTAAACTACTGCAATGCCCTGCTTGAAGTGTCCTAAATGTTCTATCAAAAGCTTTCAGGTACTAGAGGAAGAGACCATATATTTCACCGCTGTCTCTTCAGTGGCTTCCCATTGAGTTTAGAATCAAATATAAAATCCTTCTCCTGACCTATAAAGCCATAAATAATAGGCTCCATCCTACCTCAAAGATGCGATAGCAGAGTACCATCCAAACAGAGCACTTCGCTCTCATGATGCTGGACTATTGTTAGTCCCCAGAGTCTCTAAAAGCACTGTAGGAGGTAGAGCATTCAGCTACCAAGCTCCTGTTCATGTTAAAGAGGCAGACACAATCTGTACATTTAAGACCAGGCTCAAAACGTTCCTCTTTGAAATAGCTTATGGTTAGGCCAGTTAGGAACAGAAATTTAAAAAAATAAATAAAAATGACAGCATTAGCTACACTGCCCTAGAAGCAACTCTGCTGGCAGCCTGAGCACTGTCCTCTGATTCCTACTTTCTCATCAACAACTTTTAAGATTTTAGTTCACCTATTGTCTTTTCATTGCTGTTCACATGTTTTTTCTCTTTCTCCACTTTCTCCCCCACATCTCACAACCCTGACCTGTAGACCCGGATGTTCGGGTGTCCTCTTCTGCCTGAAGGAACTCTCTCTACTCTAGATGAACTGTTCCTCATCTGCCTGGAGGAACTCTCTCTCACTAGACCACCTTCCTTCCTCCTGAGGGGTTCTGGCACAGTCCAGATGGAGGCGTCAGTCCTGGTCCATCTGCAGCCTGTCTGTCTGTGAGAGTAGGAGCTCTCCTTCACTGTGGTTCTCCATCCGGTTTCTACTTTTTCCCACAGCGTTTTTGTTGGTTTCCATCGTTCACCACTTGTGTGAAGGGAGTTTGCCATTATGCGTGACTTGCAGATCTGTGGCAAAAAGAGGCAAAAGCGGGCGGGGCAGAATTAGGTGAATAACACTGAACGCATCTTTCTCCATGGAGACAAGCAAGTAATGCCAACCAGAGCAAGTACATGTCAGATCAGAGCTCACAGTGAGAATACATGTTTTTCAATGTATTTTTCAGAATAAAAACATGTACGGTATATATATATCGGATGTGGAAACAAAAAACCAGTACACATATTCAGCTAATCTTGTTTTACTATGTGAAAACAAGCCTCTACCATTCAGAATAAGAACTCAATGGATCTGTGAAGAATTTGGGATCAATATTAAAATGAAGAAAATGTTAAATTATGTAAATTAAGTTTATTATAGTACCAGAAAAAGCATAATATGTCATCTTTAAAAGTCTTAATCTAGCCTTAAGCAGTTTGAAGCATTTTTGACACCGTGTATAATACAACATACAAGAAGTGAGTGACACAGTGGCAGGTTGTCACACAATAGTCTCGAATGATTCACCAATTACTACATGTCTTCTGTTGGCGACACTCCACTGGCTTTCCGTTCACGGCACACCAGGATCTTGCTGAGGTTCAATACAAAAGCCACCATTTAACAAGCTGCTGAATGTGTCACACGGTACATTACTCAAACATATAATGCACCCCATAAAACCACACACACTGGGGCATGTGGCATCAAGGAATCTTTTTTCATGACACTGTGTCCTCAAGTAAGCTAAATGCAGGTTTTATATTCATTAAAATAGTGATACTTAAGCCCCGACAATGTAATGCAATAGTTTACCTTTCTCTCTGCTGTATAACTGTGTTGTAACAGATGAAGAATGGGAACATATAAGATACCTAATAGAGAAGAACAAAAGCTCAGTACACCAGCTTTAATGAAACACTGCAACTGCCTTCAACACTGATATTCCATTGACTTTCAAACAATTTATCTCAGATCATGTAAAATTCCAGCAATGGGAATGATTGATGGATATTTGTGGAGGGTACTATTGCTTGAAGCTAAAAAAAAAAAAAAAACAATAAAAAGGAGATGGATTACAAGGGCAAAGCCTACTGTGAAGGACTGGACTGAAATCCCATTGGGACATTTATTAAATGGAACGACTAAGACTTTTGCTTTGAGCCAAACGGACAAATTTGCTGAACATTTGGGACAAATGGGACATTTTATTTTTCTGCTTTTTCGCTCCCTGTGTCTTGCTCTGTTATGTTTGTAATGTTTTTAACATGTTTTCAGTGACATCCACCTGCAGCTCACTGTTCACTCCATGATCTTTAAGAAGAATTCATTTGAGTGTGACTCTGCAAAAACCCCATACACATAGAATTGGACAGGAAGTACTTAACAGTATAATGAGCCAGCCATAAAAAATAAATAAATAAAATAAAAAATTGCCAACTAAAATTCTGTGCACAGAGCCCTTTGACTGAGAAAAGAGACATGTGACCAGAGGTTGGAACAGTAAAAAAATACATTATTGTTGAATTTTCACTTATTTCCCCAAAAGTGCTTATCTAGCGATTAAACTCTGTATTGTAAATCTAGAAGCACTTCTCTACCAATGTTTGTGGTGATAGTGGATAAGGAATTTTCAAGTTAAATGCATATTTACAAAGTATTTTTTTTTTTACATCTTTGTAACATCTTTTTCCCTATGTGCCAAGTTATCCAAGTTGCATTTGAGATTTTTTTTAATAAGTTGTTTTTCTTATCAGCAAAACATGAATACTGTTTGATTGACAGACCTGTGTTATCCCTTCATCTTATCATCCACAATCAGATATAAACAAGCTGACACATTCTTCAGTTTTTCCATTATGAAAGACACTTGTTTATTGTTTTTGCTGAGGATTGATGCGGCGTTTGTTGCACCTCTGCGACCCAATCAATGCCCTCTGCCAATAATCTACGAGTGGGCCACCCCGGGGCGCTGCGCGATGGCGGCTTTGCTTCAGGCTGCTCATAAACATTAAGTGATGGACCAATATCACAGCCTTCAGACGAGTCACGGGACACAACATGGCATTGACTACTGGGCTGAGTTTATACTTCTTCCCATTACGGTTTGCATTCATAGCACTAAAGATGGGCCGATCTATTGCTTCAGAAATATCCCCCATTTATCACTATATATCCTTATGAGAGCTTATCAATTACCCATATTGACCTGTGCGCTTGAATGCAACACGTAACAGGGCAGGTCCCCAGGGAGAAGCAGACAATGGCGCAGATTGAGGACCACATAGAAAAAATTCAATATAATCCATCACCCAAGCTTTCATTTTCTACGAACCATGAGTTTTATAACCTGATAAATAATCTTTTTCGCAGGCAGGAAAAATACTATTTATTCGTGACCTCCAGCGTTTAGAATGGAAAGAACTGGGGAAAGCAATTGGGAATAATTATTAAATGTATGGTTTTCTGTAGCAATGTAAAAAGGAAATGAAAAAAAAAAAAAATAATGATAAAGTATTCAGGGTTGCTTGTTGTTTATGCTTTCAGGATGTTGAAGAGCGGAGATGAGAGCCGAGTGGGAGGAGAGGCACACGCACAAAAAGGCCTGATGGAGTGTGTTAGGGATGAAAGAAAAGAACAAGGCTGTCGTGGTCAATATTGCAATTAGGGTATTGCGAGATCCAAGGCTCGTCCTTTTGGATATTTGTTTTCCTCAAAATACAGTAGAGTTGGGTTTCAAAATGGTCCCAGGAGAAAACAAATAAACAGGAGACGAGAGGAAATATGAGTGATGGGACCAATCTGTTTGTCGGATGTGTGTGTCGGAGATGTTGAAATATGAATTAAACCAAGCCACGTGGATATAAGAATGTTTAAAAAATATTCAAATGTGATAGATTGAATTTGAAGTTCTCTGCACAAGCTTGACAAGTTTCTTCCCAGAGCTCTAAAGCAGACAATTTTGCATTCTGATGGAAAAGTAACTGTCAATCTTTGCCAAAGCCGGTCTCTCAGACAAATACCCCATATTTAGACATATATGAGGGGAACTTCCAACCTTCTTTTAAAGGACACACATTATGGTCAATGGTGAGGCTTTTTTAGACTTCTGTTTTGAGTTTGTCACCATGTTGTAACATTGTTCACTCGTCAAAACATACATGGAGTTGTATTTAGCTTTATTTACACATTTCCTTTAATTCTGTGCCTTGCAAAAACACTCAAAATGTTCCAGTTTTGTGACGTCATAAAGGTCTGGAAATCGCCAGACTCATTCGATGCTATTCTGACATCAAATTACAACTGTGTGCTTATATTAACCTGTCGTCTGTTAATGCTGTAGGTCTGGACCCCAAAGCAGACACAATAGGAAGCCTGATGCAAGAAAAAAACAAAACATAAACAGGTTTGGGGTTATGGGAGGTCTCAGGAGCAGGCCATTTGTCAAGAAAAAGCAAAAAGGTTTCTGTGAGTTCAGGCAGCAAAAATAGTAGGAGACTTGACATGAAGTTGACCAAAGAGCTGTTCTGTATCACTGTGAAGATGGAACAATCTGAAGGTAAATGCTGGAGAGCCGGGAGTTCAAATACAGAGCAGTCCCAGCAGCGGAAGACCGAGCCTAAAATAAAAGACAAGAGAACAAAAGCGGGAGACACAAATACACATCGCAGAACTAAACCATAACATTGGCAGTCATCCATCTACTGGCAGCTGAGGGAATTACACCACATCTGGACGAGGGATCACCTGACTGGTAGGAAGTAATGTGTTTATCAACACACGCAATGTTTTAAGTTCTATGCAACAAAAGATGCCAAAGCAAAAATTCTTAAGAGCGAGTAACACAACAAGTAAAACAAGTAATGCATTTGTCCTTTAAAATGACCATCAAAGAGTTAATGTTTTGGACATTGGTGCATTAGAAGTATAATTCAAAATGTGCTACTATAAAATGTGGAGCAAATTCAGTATAGCTTTGCAGTTATTAACTTATTTATTTATATTGTTAAGTTTCTGTTCCTTGTATTTGCATCTCTACAGAATATTGGTGCACATTACTGTTTCATTTGACAAATTTAGTAGTCAGTAGTCGTAGTTATCCAAACATTTAATCATTACTAAGTACGTTATGTATGATATTTAAAGTTGATGTGGTGACAGAAACATGCCTCTTGATTAGACATTTCAAAATGTACACGTGATTAGTGCTTGACCTATATTTTTACAATTTACAGTTTAATGTTGTGACAAGGTGACTGACCCTTTGGTGATTATTGGTGAGGTATACCCAAGAGATATCAATATTTATATAATGGTTACAGCTAAAATAAATAAGAATATAGGCCTACTCATAATGTGTATCTGAATTCTTTGGTAAATCTTTAGACAATAATTCCACTTCACTGTAGCTTGATTTCCTGTTGTCCAAAACTACCCTTTGAGAAGAATAACAAGATAGTTATTATACCTTGATTTATAGCTCAATAACAAGGATTTATCCAAACACATTTGCCTCTACCACACCTCATCTGGTCCACGTTTTGGTTTTGTGCTGTGCCTGTGCTTATGTAGAAGTCATTTATTTCAAGTGTGGCTTTGATCTAATGCAGAAGTCGCCCGTCTGTGTTGAGATGACGTTAATTTGACAGCTCTTCCCTTAATGCACACGGCATATGATACATTATGCACACATGTTTGGACACACACCATTATACTCTGGTTTAATGTACTAGAAAGAAAGCCACTGCACCCTCACAGGCAGTGGCATCCGTGCTACTACTACTACGTGTTTTTTTCAGATATACGTCAAAGATGCACAGCACAGCAGGGGGGCATTTGCATGTTGTAATAAGGTCTACATATCACGGCTCGATAGGAAGCAAGCGCAGAGGTCTCGACGCAAACAGGATGTCATGCCTCTGTCGATCTTATTTATCCGCGCTCCATCGTAGAGATTGTTTGATGCCCAGCGAAATGGAATGTGACATCTTTGGCGGCACAGATAGCGAGAAAGGAGAAGGTTAGCAGATGGGTTTATTTACTTCACAGGCAGTCTCTCAGTGTTTGTGAAGCGCTACAGTGTAAATGCCACCAAGTCTGTCCAAGTCTGTGTTTGGTTTTTGAAAAGGCTCAAAGATTCCCCTCGCTGTGCATCACCCTTTAGAGTGCTTTGAGTGCTAACCTTTGCTGCAACATCTAACTACAAGCATTCATTTTCTTTTTAAAATGTATTTTCACGGCGTCATTTGTTGTGAATGAGACCGGTGCTGACTACAGATGCACCAGTTGAGGAAACAGCATCAGAGGAAACAGAGAGCCACCCGCAACCTCAGGACACTGACCCAGAGGAGAGACGAGGGAAACACTAGATTAAATTAAAATGGTAAACCTCAAATAAATGCATTAAATAAACACGTATAACGTATAACTAAATATAAAACGACATGGTCAAGATCAAATTAATTTGTATAGCACATTTACAACATAACGTAAAAAACAAGAATAAAATAGTACAAACAATAATAATAACAAGAACATCATAATCAAAAGCTAAAAAGGTGGGTATTGTGCATGTTTTAAGGGAGTAATATTATAGAAAAACAGCTTTGATGAGCTTTGAACCTTACATTATTATTATTTGAAGTTTAATAATAATCATCCAAAAGTCAGCCATTTGATTCTGCTCATTTTGGGCTCGAGAAATCACCTGAATACATTCTGACTGTTTGGCCATGAACAGCAGCCTACTAATTTTTTTTTCATATACAGTGTGATTTGAATAACAATTTAGTTTATAGTGAAAAGTGAATAGTGAATGAATTTATCCAAAATTAAATGAAATAATCAATGCTTTTTTATGCAGTAACAATATTATTAATGTTGTTCAGTTCACCAACGTGTCTTGATGTTTGAACGACGTGATCAAAGGGTCCGATGGCGTAGATCATCATCTGTCAGTCTACCCCAGGGCGGCTGTGACTTCAGAAGACACTAACCACTACAAAGTATGATTTGAATGCATAATTATTACATGCCTTTTACAGAAGAAAAGAAATCTCTCCTGACACAAAATACCTGCTGCTTTCCAACACATTTTATGCCTGTGCTGTTCAAGGAAAATGTTTTGAAACAGTATCCCGCAGATCTCCCCTCCAAACGTTTCAGGTGCAGCGGTGCATTACAGAGTCTAGCCTTGGGACATGAGCCCTCCTCTTTGTGCTGCGGACCACAGGAGAGCCCAGACCAGGCTCCAGGACAGGTTTAACAAGGGCGACGGGAATCCTCCTCTTTTTGAGTTTCTCTGAGGTGCGCAGACGCTTCAGGCCACGATACAGCAAAATAAAACTGTTCAACACGGGTTCAAGGATAACTCAGAGCACAGACTCCGCTGTGTTTTAGCCTCGTGTATATTTTTGAACATTTGCCGTGGATAGGCCATGTACGTTATCTTCATGGTCTTTTGGAAATAAAGCATATATGCATTGAAAGACATTGACCATGACATTGGAAGATGCAGCATTATGTTACACTGATGTAAACAAACCTCAAGAATGGACCATATGCCTGTACTACGACGCTGGCTAAAAATACCCTGGTTAAGTTCCTCTTACCTGGATGGAATAACCGAGGTAGGAGCGTCTCTGGATAAGCCGTACTACGATACAGGTTCACGTCTCGTTTTGTCAACCCAAGATTTTCTGAATAACACCGTGTGCGTTCAAATAAAGGGGCGGAGTTAGTGCCCTCCAGCCAGTTAAAACAATGAAGAAGGGAAGAGCGGCGTACATTTTACAGATTAGGCAATTCAATGTAAAACAAGTGACTGAAAAAGTTGGTCATCTGGATTCTGTTTTTGACTGTCAACCGGAAGTTATTTTCAATCTGAAGGAACTGGTCTGAGAAGCCAGAATTTATACTGCTTTAGATTAGTCCTGGCGTGAAGGAGGAGTTATAACCTAAACTGCACTGGCCTTGTTTACCTGCTAATGCCGCTGTGTGTCGTTTTCCTCTTGTTCTCTGTTGACCTCTTCCTCACAGCTCTTACCCTTCTATCCGAGTACTGGACTTCCGAATGACTTCCGGATGGCACTTGAAACGTCGCAATTTCAAAAACAGTGTCCCAATGATTACCAATCAGGGTCTTCACACTGTAGATATCTTTTTTTAGTTCATTGTACTTTCTTTGTTGTTTTTGTTCAGTCCCCATTTTATGCACGCTCACACAGAGTACAGGAACCAGGGACTGGAGCCACGCTTTGGGGACTTTTTAGCTCCTGTTCAGGCGAAGATACCATCCAGGCAGACCAGGAACCTTTTAGTGACATCAGTACATGCACAACACTGTCTTTGTATGGAAATATGTTTAATTCAGTTTCAGACTTAGACAAACTTTATTGATCCGCAAGAGAAATTACTCGCATCAAGGTTCCTACTTCCTACAACGTAAAAGCCAATTAGACCCACTTTCAGGCACTGACGCTGTGTGAACGTGACAAAGGGGGACTGGGTGGTTCCTCTGACTAAACGGGGACTAGTTCTTGGTACTGGTATATGTGTGAAAATGCCAATAGTATTCTTTTCTATAGACCGTTGTTAGAAGAATTAAGAATAATCTAGTTTATTGCATTATTTTATTTGTTTATTTATCTTTATTTCACCT
Source organism: Rhinogobius similis (assembly GCA_019453435.1). Classification (NCBI taxonomy): domain Eukaryota; kingdom Metazoa; phylum Chordata; class Actinopteri; order Gobiiformes; family Gobiidae; genus Rhinogobius; species Rhinogobius similis. The sequence goes on from CM033619.1 coordinate 12,817,408, forward strand.
GATTTCATCAAGACTGAGACCTCTTTTTCAAGGGTGACCTGGGGCAAAGGAACAAAAATGGCAACACACAAATCCAAAAACATTTACAAAATTAAGATCCATTTAAGGATTACACCGACCTGCAGAACAACGTGTAATATTCCCAGCACAATGAGTTAATAATAAAAAGAGTACTACTTGTTCCAGCAGTGCAAACCCAGAAAAACTGAGAATGTCACAAACCGCTGCAGGTCGGGAGCAGATTTTTTTGCTGTGGGCACTATAAACTCAACAAAAAAAGTCATGAATTGTTATCATTCATTCCTAGATTCCACCCACTCCCCAAACGAAGCAGACCACGTGCTTTCAGTAGATCTCATATTGATCTCAAAGCTGCAACTCAGACACTGCCCAGGATCTAAAATGAGTGTGACCCGTGGCTTTTATGCGCCGGTGCAGCCTGACCCTTCTCCTCTCCCTCATGCATCCTCCTCATCGCCTAACAATAGATTTCCCATTACCGCGCTCTCCGTCTCCGCAGCCCTCCAACACGCCTCCACAGTGTTTACCCCCAAGAGTGATCTGATTCCCCCGTCCGCGGATTTGTCTGTAAGCATATTAAAAATGATGTTATGGATTGAGCGCGCTTGAATATACCGGTCTATAAGTGCCAGTGTGCGTGTGTGCAGTAGATTAAGGCTTCATTGTATTGCAAAACCCCTTATCTTCGTGTTTTTTCAGCACAAGTCTCCACCACAGACACACACGCACATCCACGCTGGTGAGCTTTTCAATTATGTAATTACAGTGGCACTGAATGGAGCCTGGATGGACACTGGGGGTCTATTGTCGAAGCACCTGTCCCCACATAGACTGCAATTACCTGGCGGGCTGCAGGGGAGATGCACACTATTGTCCTCTGTTTGTGTGTCCGTGATGCCAGTGCAGTATTCTCATCTAAGTAGTTTGGCCTCTGTGGAGCTAAAGCGGTCATATGTCAAATCATCAGGTTCAACGCAATCAGTGGTTTCAGGCAGGACTACAGGATTTTGTGTGTGGTAAGTAGTCCTTACCACACACAAATCCTGTAGTCCTTTAGTCACTTCGTCGAAAATTTGTATTGGACTATAGACCCTTTAAAATGTCATCAAAATTCCGGAGTCGAGGCATACTTTTTTCAACGATTAGCTCACATTAGATTTAAATTCTAATGTTTTTAAGTCTTTGTGTTGGGAAAAAAGCAACACATTTGAATTCAGAAATGTCATTTACTTTGCTAAACAAACTCTAATTTATGGTATAGTATCTAATATATCGCTAGATAAAATGAAAAATGATCATGGGCTGAGAATTTGTCCAGGAAACCTACAAATCTGGATTGTTCCTTCATCAAAAATGCATCATAATTTCCTACATTATGTAAAATACAATAATGTGTTTAAAGCAGCTCTGATATCACTCACATGTGTCTGAGTGCTTTCACGTTGACAAAACCACCTGGATATTTCATATTTTGTATTGTATTGTATTTGTATTTCCAGTGAATTCACATTACGTTCCACTTCACTTTTGCCTCCATTCTGGAATTTAGAATGTTTTTGTTTACAAACTTTTAAAGGCTCTATTTATTTTATTTAGATAATAAAGATTTATATGGGGCAACAGCAAAAATGACAAGATATGCTGAAGATTTTGGAACTTATCGTGAGTTTAATCATAAATACTGTTCACTGGTATTTTCTGCATTAACTGTTGTTTTTGCATGAATTCCTGTGCAGTTGTGGTGCATTTTGGGTCAGATACATGTAAATACTTAATATTTTGAGAGTTTTGCCATAACCCCTTTTTGTCGATTAATCGGTGAGTAAAACATGACTTTAGTCGACCAAGAATTTCTTTAGTTGACCACAGCCCCAGTAGTGAGCATCAAAATGAATAAAATAATGTTGTAGCATCACTCTCCAATCCAAATAAATACAACACATGTTACATAAAAGGCAAATTTTAATATAAAAATAGTGTAAAATCATTTTTACAAAATGAATGAATAGCTTCAAAGGATACCCTTGTAATAAAATCAGAGAGACATAAGCAGTGACGGTTGTTCCACCTTGGACGGCGGTGAAAGCAGTGCAAACAGTGAAATTGACTTTGGCATCAGAACATGAAGGTGTAGCTCGTTCACATTTGTCTGGAGTTTTCTGCATTTTCTAATATCAAACCATCAGCAAAGAGTTACAGTACAATTGTAAACGTGTACAGACAATAACATACAGACATTTTGCTTGAGTCCAGTCAGAAATGGTCAAGATCAGGTAATGAAAGTGGTCCAGTGCATACTTTTCATACCCTGCAGTGCAGATAAACTATTTCCAGCTTTATGTTTTTCTTTTTATACAAAAGAGCATTTCAAAGTTAAAAAATATACAATTCTCCAATATGGAAAGTAAAGACATACTTACTCTTCCAAAATAATATCAACTACAAACTACAGTTCAATAGTCAGTACCAAAGGAAGGGAAGAGGAAAATCAAACATCATAACACGCATGCATTTCAATTGACAGACATTAAAAATATAGAATTCATACAGTTTTGTTCCAGTTTTAAACGACTGAGTTTGGTTCTCAACAATACAATGGATACCCAGATTGATAATTAAACTAAAATCAAAAGTAGATTTGAGAAGTTTTCCTGAAGAGTTTTAGAATGGTCTTCAAAACTTGTTAAATATTTAATCATATTTTGTATAAAACAATGGAGCTGAGTATTTTAGCATCATGTCAACACAACCACAGTGCAGCATGATATCCTTTAGCTGATTCTTCTGTTACAGTTCGGAGTGTAGCATTATCCTCCGACTGCCATGTTGTTGATGTTCGCCAGGCTGTGCACCAGTCTCTTGGTGAAAAGCGGGTGAGATTTTCCACAGTAAGTATGCGTCGTCTTCAAAAGTTGCTCTTCGAGTGGATCCAACAAACCGCTCACCGGGTCCGTGCCAAACGAGTACTGCAACGACAACAGCGGGGTTAGTTAGTGAAATGTATGGCGTCTCTTGGTTCAGTTCAAACAAATGAGGATTCCCCGGTGGCTGACAGCGAGCAGGTGATGGAGCATTCAGACGCAGAGAGGGAAATTTTCTTAACGACCGCACTAAAACCCTGTTATTTCTGCTTGTTTAAAAGTTGAAGATGCACGGTGGAGAAGTGGAAAGCAAAGACAGAAGGTGCTTAAAAGTTAAAATGAGCAAATCAGATCTGTAAATGGTGTCAAAACTCCCCCGGGGAAAGTACTCAAAACTCGATGCCCATTGTGTAAGGAAAGAGGAGTTATGGGTAGGTTTTTAGTGCGTTGGAAACTCATCTGGAACTGTTTTATTCTGTCTTGTTTATAATCTAGAATAGGATGATCCTGTGACATATTAAAACATTTCTAAATCAGGCCTATCAGCAAAAAAAAAAAAAAAAAGTGGAACATAATGTGATAAATAATGTCCAAGTCACTGTCTGGTTCTTTACATTTTGAGATGATGGGTTTTCTTTTTTTTTTTTTTTTTTTTTTATTAGAAATTTGCTTAGGACACTTCAAACTTGTAACTTATTAATTTAAATACAAAAATGTTCAGGCCACGTCTGAGAATACCTCAAGAGTACCCCAGCAAACTGGTGAAAATCAAGGGAGATCAGTGACATTCAACCTTTACCATTACAAAACAACCTAATTAGACATTTTCATAACAGAGATGTGGTGTATAATGTGGCGAATAATATCCTTTAAATTTGGCAACAGCGATTGTTTTTGCTTTCTTTTTTGGTACAGAAGCTTGCTTAGGACCTTCCAAAAATCAAATCATTGTTTAAAATCTGTAAACTCAGATTGAACATTTTCTCAAGGCACATTTGGTAAAACCTCAAGGCATCCTTTTCACATCAATACCGCCACAAAATTGACTCTGAATTCAACAAAAAAATAAAAATAAAAAACCTGTAGAGGTGCTTGTGTACCACCAGAAGGCGCTCGGAGCTCCAAAATTTGAATATACAACTTTAATTGAACTTAAAAACTCACAATTGGTTTGATCAGCATTTCTCATTTATATTATTTTAGCATATTTTAATCTTCTTTGTTTAAGTCAAAATTTGTCTGAAGGCACTATTTACCCTTATTTTCCCCTCAAGCAATGTACGTTGAAAGCAAAATTAGAAAAGAGCAAAAGCAAAGCAAAAGAACATGGGGTTTGAGCTGAAGCTGTAGTTAAGTTGGAACTTGGTCTTGATTTAGTCTGAGATTTAGTCTTAATTAGTAAAGTCTACAACTCGCACCATTTGGACAATATCCTTCCCATGATAAATTAAAAAAGCAAATTCACATAAGCCTCTCTGACACGTCAAGTGGGACTCCCAAACCGATGCATTCAGCACGACTCGACATAAAGTGGTTCTCGTTCCTTTCATGCTATAGGCTTAAGGTCCGGTCATAAGTGGGGATTAGAGGCAAAATTTCATGTCTTTCCAATAATGAAAGTGCCTTTACAATGCTCTAAGGAAATCAAAGGGGAATTACCACTTTTACGCCGGCTCATTTGCTTGTGGTCAGGTCCCTCCTTGATATTGGGTCACAAAGAGAAATGGTGTTTTTATGAGCGCGCCAACATTCGCACACCCATTGGTCATAAAGTTGCATTTACAGTTGCTTGTATTGATTTTGGGGCGGCTGATGGGCCACTGTTGGTTGTGCAGACAGCAACTCTAAATGCATTCATTGGTTGTAAAAATTTAACTGCTGCATCCCGGACAGGGCTTTTGCATCCGAGGGAAAGAGAGGAGAGCGTTTTATGAAGGACAGAGCTGAAACATTTAGCGGTATGGGGGGCTTACAGACAGACTGACAGAGACAGACAGGGAGGAGCACTTGGGGAGGAGGGCAAACAAAGGAGAAGTCAACAACAATAAAAAGCTGCCATCTGCAAAGAGGAAATGGAGAAAGTGCGATTTAGTGTTTGGCTGAAACGCAAACAAATCCCAAAACTAATGTGACTAATATTGATTTTGCCGTGTCTGAGTCTGTGTAGAGCTCTCGTTCCCTTTCTAACTAACGCATTACTAAAGTTCATGTGAATTTAAGTTCCCAATTTCAATATTCCTTTATCTCACAGGTCAATTTCTACCTCTGGAATTACAGGTTTTGTCACAGAAGTACTCCACTCCTGTGACGATAGACTATTTAATTGCAGTTCAACAAACATTAGGGGCAATAAAGTGGACAATTTAACTTAAAACATGTGTCTAAATTTATGGCTTTATTGACTTTAAGTGTCTTTTTGTCAGACAGACATGTAAAAATGTTTCTTTTAGTTCCAATACTGCTATCAGTACTAGCTTTGAGCAATAACAGATTAACCAAAGACTTCAACTTCAGAATCAGAATTATTTTACTCATCCCGAAGAGGAAATTCTTTTTGTTACAGACATGGTTGGTTGACCAGCTGAAGAAAATGGAAGTTCAAAAGTTCAAAAAATAAGGTAACTCAGTGGAATAAAGGATCAAATAAAATAGATCTGTTTTATCAACTAAACCCCCGTCAGAATAAACCATTTACATTTTAGCTTAAGTTATAAAGAACATGTTTTATTAACTAAACCCCAGTATGAACAAACATTTTACAATTTACTTCACTTATAAACTCTAAAAATCTGAAGATAGGAAACCCCGAGACTTGAAACCCGAGAAATAAAATGTTTCAATATTGGCACCAATATTTCTGGTATTGCTCGTCTTACATGCTGTCTGACAAAAAAAACTTGATTTGGAGCCATGAATAACATTCAACACAATTTTTCCAACCCAGATACGTTTTGGACAGAGCTGAATTAGAGTCAGAGAAACACTTTGTAAACTGCCAGAACTGGGAATCAAACTCGGCCGAGACCACTAGACTCACATTTCTGATCTCACACTGAGGACGAGGATACCACTGACCTCAGAAGTAATGTGTACACAGACTCACATATTTGTCATTGAAGGCGCTGATTTCTACGGTTTAGGAACGATAAAAACAGAACTACTTTATTTTAAACTCTCATTTCACAAATATCTCTCACTAATGCAGTTCCAGCATCCTAACTGTTCACCGCAATGAGTTTATAAGCACTTTTCACAAGTCTCTGACAAACATTATCATGCTAACGGTGCACTTCCTGCTTCTCGTAGAATAAAACACTCCATAAATAGATGTAAAGAAAGTGCTGTGGTCTTATTTTCACTCGAATAGATTCCTTTATAATATATCTGTACTGGGGCAACACAGATTTTACTTAATTACGTGCAAAAAAAACTGGGTACATGAGCTTGTTCTGTTTTTCACGTTTCAAAACAGTAAAAATCAGGTACAGCCCCTTTAACCTGAATAATGAACCCACAACTTTCTTGTCGAGCCATTTAAAAAGGTTAAAATAAATGAGGCTCTTTCTCTATATTGCTCTTTTTAAATCTCTTGTTTTACTTTTCTTTATGTCTTTTGTAACATGCACACACACTTCTTTGGCCACACTTTCCGAGTATTAAATGAACAAATGCTCAATTACAGCCCAGGGACTTTTACACAGAGCAACAAGCAAAAATAGATGAAATGGGCTCTTCTATTAGATTAAACACACTTACAGCCGATCCATAGCATTTGACACATCTTTGCCTAAACTGCCTGTTGGAAAATCTATGCGTTTATGCTCCGGTGTGTGTATGTGGTACAGTTGCATTTAACTGTAAACTACTATATTGATCACACTATAAAGCCGCTTAACTGCGAGCCATGGATCAGCCGCCCGACCGATCTATGTCCGATGTTTTGTTAATCGAGAAAACAATGAGACTTTCGGCGGTGATGGCTTCATTAAGTAAATGCCACTCGGACCGTCGATATCATTACACTCGTGGTAAACAACCATAAAAATCCTCAGGAGAAATTAGCTTTGCTTCCGGCTTAGTGTTAAAGGTGGACAACAGAGAGCGCAGACTGAAACACTGCCAGCGCTTCAGGTCCACAGGTTCAGCCACAATCCAAGATCTCATCTCGGAGGTTAAGGAAACAACCGATTGAAGGGGAACAGGAGGGTCACTGGGTCATGAAAGGTCTAGTCCAATCAGATCTTTCACTCAACTCCACCTACACACTTGCATCTCTGAGGAAATGCAACAGATATATTGAATGTCTAATACAGCAGACCCATAATTACTCATACTTTTTGAGAGTATCAACTAGAGCTGGGTGATGTGGCAAAAAAATGATTATCACGATTTTCTTGGGGCCAGATCATGATTTCGATTTTATCACGGTTCATGTTCACTTTGTATTTTTCTATTGCTTTTAACAGAGCTACACGATTCAGGAAAAACATCTAATTGCGATTTTTCTGATCAGTGTGATTGTGAATAGATTTGTGATTTATGTTTTAATTATAGGATTCTGTTCAAATTGACATTTTAAACACAATTTAGTCACTTTTAGTTGTGTTTTTGTCACTTCCAGTCGCGTTTGTTGTTTGAAGGCACATTTTTGTCGCCTTTGAACACATTTTTATCGCTTTCTGTCACGCTTTTGTCGCTTGTTTCAGAACATGTTTGTACAAATCCAAGCTACAGTGAGTTTTACTCAAACCAAAGCAAGACATTTTGTTGTTTGTGGAAGAAATTATGGCACTTCAAAAATTGCAGCCTTTGTGATTTACTAATTGCATCCATTAAATTCGTGCTTTTGTGCCGATTTGGTTTAATTGTGCAGCTCTGGCCTACAAGAGGTATATAAAGTCATCTGCTCAGAGGCTTCAGAGGCTAAACAACAGGAGAAAAAGTGTGTTTGAACAGACAGCTGCATTAAACAGTGAATCACAATACGACAATTTCACAAAAACAGTAGATTGTCACAAGGACCAGCCACCATTACATTTTTATCTCCAGATCGCCCAAGCCCTAATATCAATTTGGGATGTACCAAAATTATCGAACTATCAGTAAATTCAAAGCCCATTTTATAAACAGAACCATTTCCAAAGTGAAGCACAGACATAAAACATCAACCAACAAACAAAATGTATAATAACTGCTCAATTTGATCTTACCACTCACTAAAAACAGTAAAACCAGTCAAATCAAACCCAAGCAAAATCATAAAACCATGGAATAAATACAAGTATAACAAACTATCAAAAACACACACACACACGGAGGTCTTGAGACTTAAACTCCACTCTGACGTTGGAGGCAGAGTGTTCCAGAGTTTTATAAATGCATTATGGTAAATTTGGTGATATAGTATCGATATCATGGGCTGCTGTATCGATATATCGTCATGAATAATTTTTGGTATAATCTTTTACTGAATTATTTTGTGACAGCACTGCAATATTGTTGCTTGTTCAGAGAAACAACCCTCGTTTATGCAAAACATTTGACATATTCACTGATTTTGAAGTTAAAATGGGTGCATTTCATTTTAAGTATGTGCAGGTTGTTGTTTAATAAAGAAAAAACGTGATTAAAATTTAAAATAGTGTTACATTTTGTAGACTATCATAAGCAATACATTGATTATTGCATGTATCCATTATAGTAACGTAATTGTATGCTGAGCAGTGTATCGTGTGTATCGAATCAAATCGTGAGCAAGAAAATATCAAGCCTTAAAGCTCCAATAAGGCTGTTATTTTATTTTATTTTAGCACTTTAGCTCTGCAACAAATGTGACTGCACTACTCTCTTACAGTTCTGTAGCGTAATCATATTTTCAGAGCAGTACAACTCGATCCACTTTATTCAGGAAGTTCCCACAGGCGCCGCCAGTAATTTGAGCCCTTTTTCCGGTTGTATGATTTCACACAGAGCCACCAATCTTGACAGAAAATAAGTTACACACAGACCACAAAGCTGTTATCCAGATATATATAATATTATAGGTGAGACTATTCTCTCTCCACTGAATTCTCTCTGATCTGAATTTCTGTTTAAAGATGGGGCACCTGACTTTATTTCCTCATAATTACTACATTTTGTTTTCTTCACCGAAAGGTTTATTGGAAAAGCAGACCATTGAGGGGGGAAAAAACACTCCTCCATATGCTGTATTCTTTCAGTAATTAAATATTTTATCTTTTTAAACTTGTAAGAAAGAGTCATGTGAGTCACTGTACGACTCTTGAGGATTAGAGCAAATTGGCTGAGCAGGGATAATACCCATGATTCACTTTTGTGTCTGAAAAAGCTGTGCTGGCGGCCCAAAAATCCACGTGAAAACTAGTGATGATTTGGGAGAGGTAAAAACAAGTTAGAACGGTTTAAATACCTACTTCCTTATTTCACGGTTTGAAAATTAGGCACCCCAGCTTTAACTGAGAAGTGTCTTGTTGCAGCCGATGGAGCACCGTAAAAATGACTTCGTTTTTGGCGCTGGAGCCAACCTCCACTCCATACAGCGGGTACAGCTACTCTTTTGGATTAACTAGAAACGCCAAAACAACAGAAGTGTCGAACAATCATCCAAAACATTAGCTGAACCTAATATCTTTGTGGCAAGGGAAGGGATAAAAGTTGTGTCCGAATATGAATATCTAAATAAATAAAGACCGAGTGTCACAGAGTAAACCTGAGCCTCTCAAATTTTCGTTTTATAAGGCCACAACTATCTATCCAAACAGCTAAGTTCTATATGCTTATTATGAACTATTGCATAACTATCAGGTTTAATGCAAATAAAATTACACTAAAACCACTAGTCTCTTTATAAGCAAACTGTAAAGGTACTTGACTGAAAGCCACAGCGATAACACCACTGCGCTATCCTACAAAAATATAAGCTTTTGAATTGACAAAATATGATGAATTAGTGCTTAATGTTTAAAGTGGCCCATAGCTTGTCCTCTCCTCCCCTTGAACAGTTTGTAAATGTTCGATCTGCTGCTGATTGAAACACCAGGAGTGCAGTTAGAGGTGGCTGTTGTTCCCCTGAGAAAAAGTGCGTTCAGACAGACATCTTTCAGTGAGCGCGGCACAGCAGTGGAACTCAGCACCAGCGATCATCGGGGAAATGGACACATACAACAGGTTTAAAATACACCTGGAAAGGTGGCTTCCTAATAATCAAACTTACCAACATGAAAATTCCTAGAATATAATGTATTGGTTTTAACTTTGACATGATTTGTATTTTTAACATTTTCTAGTCCTTCATTGTGCATAATCTCCAGTTTTAATGCGTATGTGTGTCTAATATTGATGCTTTTTAGGGTGACTTGTTAACAAGCTAATTCAGGTACATTGACAGAAATGTTTACAAATGTACATTGTCCCTGTTAAATAAAGTAATACATTAAATTAAATCAGAAGAAAGAGTGGGCTGGACAGAATAAGATGAACAGTTTCATGTCAAGACCAGGATCCAAACTAGGTCTGGGTGATACGGTGATAAAAATCTAATCGTGAGCTCGTCCCTGTGACAATCTGCTATTTTTGTGAAAACGTCGTATTGTGTTTTACGGTTTGTCTCTTTAATGCAGCTGTCTGTTCAAACACATCTTTTCTCCTGTTCTCTGAAGCCTCTGAGCAGATGACTTTATTTACCTCTTATAGACCAGGGCTGCACAATTAAACCAAATCGACACAAAAGCGCTAATTTAATGGATGCAATTAGCAAATCGCAAAGGCTGCAATAATAACAAAATATCTTTCTTTGATTTAAATAAAAACTGCTAACACTGAAGTATGGATTTGCTCAAACATGTTCTGAAACAGGCGACAAACCGCGACAAAAAGCGATAAAAATGTGTTCAAAAGCGACAAAAACGCACCTACAAACAACAAACGTGACTCAATGCACGAAAACGCAACTAAAAGTGCAAAGACGCAACTAAACACGACAAAGGCGTGACTAAAAGTGACAAAGTTGTGTTATAAAATGTGACTTTGAACAGAATCCTCTAATTAAAACATACATCATAAATCTAATCACAATCGCACTGATCAGAAAAATCATAATTAGATATTTCTCCTAAATTGTGCAGCTCTGTTAAAGGCAATAAAAAATACGAAGTGAACGCGAAATGTGATTAAATCGAATACATGATCTGGCCCCAAGAATCGTGATAATAATATTTTGTCACATCACCCGGTCCTAATCCAAACTGCCAAGCTTTGGATCAGAACATGACCTCTCAGTCAACTGAACTACTGCCGCCCAAATATAGTTCTAGTCATAATAGTCCTTTTATATTGTACATTTATCAAAATTATCAGAATCGGCCAGACATACTGACCACAAAAATCTGCACAGCCTTCTGTCCAGCGGGTGCTCTGGATACTGTAACGGCCATAAAAACAGAACCACACCGGTCGATACTTAGCGATTACAGAAAATGCACACCCACCTTTCGTATGGCCTCGTAAACCGCTCTGAAAGCCGGTTGTTTGCCGTCGTGGAAGACTCCTCTGTTTCCGTGCAAAATGTAGACGCCTTCCTCTTCGGCGGAGGCGCAGTTGCTGCCGTAGATGCAGTGGTCGGGGCGGTAGTTCCACTGACAAGGGAACTCCAGCATGAACTCTGCACAACGGAGAGCAACAGGGACGTATTAATGAATGAGTATGTTTTAATTTATGAATCAGCCAAAACATTATGAACATCATCGAGCAACGAGAAGTATTGCCATTTCTGTATATTTCTTTGATGATTAAGTTCACTCTGTACTTTTCAAACACGTCTGAAGCATTAATTAACGCTAGGAAAAGACTGAATTATTAACTAAAAACGAATAGAAGAATCACATGCATTTTAAGAACATGTTTGTAGAAGTCTAAATTACCACGTTGTGTTGTTTGCAGAGATTATTACATAGCTTGAATAATAACACTTAAGAATTACAATTTTGATTAATCTTGCAGCGCTAATGACTAATGACTAACTACTGTGCAGTTTTATGTGAATTTAACTGTGATTGATTGCGTTTTCTGACAAATCAAGAAGAAATTAAAGGCACTAACTATAATTTAGCCTGCAGCTCATCAGTTTTTTCAAACAAATACGTTTTGGAGATGTGTTATCCCAACCATCAATTTCTCATTTTTCCTCATTTTCCCAGTACAACTTTAAGACGTAATAATGACCTTTTTCTCTCTTTTAGCCAATTGCCAAATCAGGACCAGAAGTAAATATATATAAATATTCGATTGCAACAGAATATTCCCACCTAGATTTGTCAAAAGTATTGATCCCCAGATAATAAAACAAGACTCGAAACGAGACACTGAACAAGAATCGATACTGGGGGAAAAAAATTGGACAAAATTGGGCTTCTCACTAGTAGTTTTAAAAGGGTCTTGATTTGGGCAGCACAATTAATCGAAATCTGAGTTTGAATGAACACAAGTAACAAATCGCAAAGGCTGCAATATTTGAAGTGCAATAATTTCCTCGACAAACAACAAAATATCCTGTTTTATTCTGTTTAAAAACTGCTAACCCACTACTTTAGATTTGTTAAAACCTGTTATGACACAAGCATCAAAACGCGACTACTATTTATGAAAACTAGTGACAGAAACATGTCTTAAAGTGACAAAAACGCAACTAAAAGTGACAAAAACGCAATAAAAAGTGACAAAAACGCAATAAAAAGTGACAAAAACTAGACTAAAAGTGACAAAAACATGACTACAGGTGACAAAATCGCGACTAAAAGTAACAACAGCACGACTAATAGCAACAAAATTAATTAGAAGTGACAAAAATGTGATTAAAAGCGATTAAAAACTTTCTGAAACACATGACTATTGAGCGCACCTGAGTATAAGCCGCTCCACATTTTTGTCAATTCACTTGGTTGTGTTTAAACATAAACTTTGAACAGAATCCCATTATTAAAACATAAATTGAAATCTAATCTCAATTCCAATACTGGTCAGAAAAATTGCAATTAGATTTTTATTCCAAATCCTGCAGCTCTAGTTAAGATCTACATCGGACTTTATATAATACCACATTGTCGTATTAAACAGAAACGGCTATTGTGTCATTCTGTTGTGTTTGTTATGAAGTGGACAAAGTTCTTACCAGGATTGTAATGAAAAATGATATTGAGAAGGTCCTGGTCTCCCCATGTTATGTTGAGTTTATATTTTTGTAGAAGAGGCATGAGAAGCTCCTCCCACCGCAGCCCCACAGAAGTCATGTCATTCTGCAAACACAAAGTTACACAAAAGACTGCTGTGAATGGAGGATGTGGACAATGGGATTTTCAGGAGCTTAAACCCGATAAATGTGGTAGAAGGAGGACCCCTTGTGGCCAGTTACAAAAGTACAACAGTGCAATGATGAGGAACTTTGTAATGTTAAACCAGAGACAAAAAACACGATAATTAGAGTAGAGTTCAGTCTTTGGGGGAAGAAATCTGACAGTTCATGTTCAAGACATTCATACGGAAAGCTATTTTGATTGACTTTAATTAAACAAATAAAGAATTCATTGTTCATCATATCTTCCAGCTCTAGAATTAAGCTTACAGTTAAGAAGTACTCAGTGCTCAATGTTGTTATTTAAAAGTAGTAAAAGTACAGATAGTGGAAGAAGAAAAAAAACTGAGCAAAGTAAAAGAATCCCACATAAAAATCTACGTAAGAAAAAGTATTGAAGAACGTTTAAGTTTGAGTTGAGTTTTTTCAATTTCTCAATGGTTCGAGGCTTTTCTTTTTGCTTGCAAAAACCAAAAAAGAACAAATACTGATGTAAAATGTAATGAAGTAAAATATATCCACTGTAAATCGTACTTGACCCCAGATCGCCAAAGATTTTACTTAAGTATGGTGATATGGTCTGAAATATTTTAATATAAAAGGGAACTGTAAATGATATACAGGGAGTGCAGAATTATTAGGCAAGTTGTATTTTTGAGGATTAATTTTATTATTGAACAACAACCATGTTCTCAATGAACACAAAAAACTCATTAATATCAAAGCTGAATATTTTTGGAAGTTTTAGTTTTTAGTTTTTAGTTTTAGCTATTTTAGGGGGATATCTGTGTGTGCAGGTGACTATTACTGTGCATAATTATTAGGCAACTTAACAAAAAACAAATTTATACCCATTTCAATTATTTATTTTTACCAGTGAAACCAATATAACATCTCAACATTCACAAATATACATTTCTGACATTCAAAAACCAAACAAAAACAAATCAGTGACCAATATAGCCACCTTTCTTTGCAAGGACACTCAAAAGCCTGCCATCCATGGATTCTGTCAGTGTTTTGAACTGTTCACCATCAACATTGCGTGCAGCAGCAACCACAGCCTCCCAGACACTGTTCAGAGAGGTGTACTGTTTTCCCTCCTTGTAAATTGCACATTTGATGATGGACCACAGGTTCTCAATGGGGTTCAGATCAGGAGAACAAGGAGGCCATATCATTAGATTTTCTTCTTTTATACCCTTTCTTGCCAGCCACACTGTGGAGTACTTGGACGCGTGTGATGGAGCATTGTCCTGCATGAAAATCATGTTTTTCTTGAAGGATGCAGACTTCTTCCTGTACCACTGCTTGAAGAAGGTGTCTTCCAGAAACTGGCAGTAGGACTGGGAGTTGAGCTTGACTCCATCCTCAACCCGAAAAGGCCCCACAAGCTCATCTTTGATGATACCAGCCCAAACCAGTACTCCACCTCCACCTTGCTGGCGTCTGAGTCGGACTGGAGCTCTCTGCCCTTTACCAATCCAGCCATGGGCCCATCCATCTGGCCCATCAAGACTCACTCTCATTTCATCAGTCCATAAAACCTTTGAAAAATCAGTCTTGAGATATTTCTTGGCCCAGTCTTGACGTTTCAGCTTGTGTCTTGTTCAGTGGTGGTCGACTTTCTGCCTTTCTTACCTTGGCCATGTCTCTGAGTATTGCACACCTTGTGCTTTTGGGCACTCCAGTGATGTTGCAGCTCTGAAATATGGCCAAACTGGTGGCATGTGGCATCTTGGCAACTGCACGCTTAACTTTTCTCAGTTCACGGGCAGTTATTTTGCACCTTGGTTTTTCCACACGCTTCTTGCGACCCTGTTGACTATTTTGAATGAAACGCTTGATTGTTCAATGATCACACTTCAGAAGCTTGGCTATTTTAAGACTGCTGCATCCCTCTGCAATATATCTCACTATTTTTGACTTTTCTGAGCCTGTCAAGTCCTTCTTTTGACCCATTTTGCCAAAGGAAAGGAAGTTGCCTAATAATTATGCACACCTAATATAGGGTGTTGATGTCATTAGACCACACCCCTTCTCATTACAGAGATGCACATCACCTAATATGCTTAATTGGTAGTAGGCTTTCCAGCCTATACAGCTTGGAGTAAGACAACATGCATAACGAGGATGATGTGGTCAAAATACTCATTTTCCTAATAATTCTGCACTCCCTGTAATGGATCCAAGACAAAATACGCAACAGTGCCATCTATAATATTTGTACTAACTTTTTTAAGGATATTTAAATGATATTTTTCCACTAAAGTTCAGTCATTAATTTTTTAGACTCTCTAGAAACATTTTTTTAGGGCATCTTAAGACAAAAGTGTTTGCAATTAGCTGCAATCTCTGTCTGAGAAGGAAAAAGACCACACAAAACTCATGATATTCAAAATTCCATATAACCCTGAACCTCAGAAACAATATGATTTGCCCCAGTACTTTATTACTTTCCACCACTGCAATAGACTCTCCACCCGGAAAGTTACACGGTAGACCTTTAAGGAGTCATTAATTAAGAATATTAAATAGAACAAAGGCTGCTGTTGAATACTAATACTAATAAATAATTAACCTTTTCTCTCCGCACAATAGAAAGGTTTAAAGCTGATGAAGCACACACCTTGAAGAAGGCGCTCCTCATCCTGGTCATGTTCATGAGCATCACCCCGGAGTTGATGCCCGTCCGGCCATAGTACGGGTGGCGGGCGAAGCGGTTGTACCAGGCGATCCGGGGCTCCTCGTGCTCCGGGGCCATGGCTGCCAGCTGCGTGGAGTTGAAGCGGGACAGGAACGACCACAGCTTGTCCACCGGCTGCAGGAAGACGATGTCCGAGTCCACGTAGACCACAGAGTCCACCCCCTTTAAAATCAGCTGCGGGACACAAGGAGCGCGGAGTTAAATTGACTGATAGCAATGTATTAATTAATATTCTGTATAAATACAATGTGTAGGTGCAATAACCCACAGACGGCATTTGAACTGATGAAGAAGTATTTGAACCGATTACACACGTTTTCTTGACACAGAGATTATGCTTTTACTGTTTATTTTGTCTGAGTGTGACCAGATATTTTATTTTACTAGATCTTATTCTTACCAGGTCAGAAAGAGCAGCAAGGGAAAGTCTATCAGTGTGTAATTTTTTAATAGAAACTCTTCTGACATTTAAAAATAGGGTGTTTTACTAATGTAATAGTGTTCATAATGGTAATAATGCAGAAAGACAGAATGATAATATTGAAAAACTTTAATTCCACTGACACAATAACCCAAAAGCCAGACAATCCCAGTAAAACCTTTTCTAAATGTATAAAATTATTAAAAGAAACATGAGCTGTGATAAATAAACAGCAGAATCAAACACGTTTGTACTTATTTAGAATCTACAATAGGGTTGAAACAAGTTAATCGACTGATCACAAATAACAGATTACTAATAGTCAATTAACTTAGTAATCAAATAATCTTTTTTCCATACATAAGACTCCAGAACACCCAAAGAGAAGAGGTTTATGACTCAAACATAGATTTATGACTCAAACATAGATTTATGATTCAAATATAGCAAGAATTACTTCAAAAAGGCACTGGATTTTGGATTTTGCACTTTTTTGTCAGTAAATATATTCATCAAGACTTTAGCTTCACTTGGGAAAAATTGAGTAAAAGTCTCATAATTAACTGATTGAAGGAAAAAAATTTAGACTAATTGATTAGCAAAATAATAGTTAGTTGCTTACTTACTTTTTTAGTTACATTTTTAACCCTCTACAGCTCAAATCTGATCATTCATACACACTTTAAAAACATCTCCACAAACATTGAGCCCCAAAAACTATTGTTCCAGCTGCTATTTACTGAAAGTCGATTCAGTATCTATTGTGAAAGGCCTCGATGCACGGCAAAAAGAGAAAAAGAAGAACGAAACGAGAGCAGAAAACCCATTTACTCACAGGGAGGAAGAGGCGCTGAGAGGCACAGGGCTTGAAGAGCTTCTTCCACTCTGCGGCGTTCTCGCTGGGAAAACTAATGGAGTACAGGGTGTAGTTCAGCCGCGCTCGAGCCGAGTCAGGCCAGGACTCCAGCTGAAACAGAAACATATCATTTAGATGTTCGTTTCATCATTTGAATCAGGGCGGAGAGGTTTTGTGAAGAAAAATCTAATTGTGATGTATTTCTGACTCGTGTTGCAATTGTGATTAGATTTGCAATTCATGTTTGGAAATCAGAGTTCAGTTCACATTCAAAGCACATTTCAAACACACCGGAGAGAGGAAAAAATAAATGCCTTCATTTTCTTTTCTTTCAATATCTTTCTTTGATCTTTTTAATCTTATATCTACTTTCTGTGATGTCTCAGGTCTGGTTCTGGTTCTTTCTTTTGTTATACATTTTGAAAAAAATAAAATACATAAATATATATATAAAAAACATATGTCAAGCTCAACTACAGGGATAGAGTTTTTTCCCCATAAATTGACTTGTACTTTGATGTTTTAATTTAGACATTCAACCCAAATAATTGCAGCGTTTGTGATTTGATAATTGTACAAATTGCATTTTCAATTTGATTTCTATAAACTGTGCAGCCATAAGTCTAACTCTATGTAAATGTGGTTACAATACAAAAATCTAAAACTCAATTCTGATATTAAGGAATATACATGATTCTCAATACTATTTTCTATACCATAACAATAATTCAAAAATGATCTTTTTTACATCGAGGTTTTAAACAATAGACTTATATTGAACACAAAATAATTCTTCTTTCTTTATTCTTTTCTTTAGTATAGATACTACAGCTACACAGTTCATCAAAATCAAACTGAGAATTTGAACGGAGACAAATAGCAAATCTCAAAGGCTGCAATAATTTACTCAAAAACAAAATATCCTGTTTTATTCTACCTAAAAACCTTGTAGTTTGGATTTGTTAAAACATGTTCTGAAACGAGCAACAAAAACAACTAAATGCAACATAAATGCAACTAAAAGTGACAAAATCGTGACAAAAACGTTCCAATTCTTTTATTTGTTTGTCAGTTCATATTTCAGTCAATTTTCCTGGTTGTGTTTAAAATGTGAACTTTGAACAGAATCCCATTACTAAAACTTGAATCACAAATCTGAACGCAATCTCAACACTGATCAGAGAAATTGCAATTAAGATATTTTTCCCAAATCGTGCAGCTCTAAGAGACACTTGCTCAAATGAGTATCTAGTTTCTATAATAGTTTTAGCATCAATACGCCTGTCACAATAACACATTTTGAAGTGCGATAAGTTACCACAGAAAGTATCACAATAAACGATAATATTGAGGCTACCCCTTATGTCACTGACAGCAAGAGAATCCCAAAAATCCATTAAAAACATGCGTTGAAATGAACAAATAGCACAATTAAACACAAATAGTTGGTTGGTGTCAATATTGAGTCATAAAAGTTGGTTATTTCACGCTCTACAGCTCAAATCGTACCAAAAAAGCTAAAAAAAAAGGTTCCCCAGAGTCCAAAGAAGATGCGCACGATAAATTATGAGCCTCAGATATATCGTTTCTTTGATTATATATTGAACGATAAGTCAAGTTAGTAATTATCATGCATAAGTATCGATTCCTATCCGATTTGTGATACTTTTGACAGCCCTGGCCTACAACTTACAGCCTCCATGAAGCTGGCGTGCAGTTGATCTTCGGCAAAGATGTGCACGCAGAGCTGTCTGACGCTGAAGAGAACGGCTGATTTGATCATGGTCACCGTCTCCTCCAGTCTGCTCCCACAAGCCACCACAGCCAGGTGCATGGGCGCGTCCCCCGGGGAGTCTGCGCCGCTCTGCTGTCGCATTATGTACCTGAGGGGAAACGGAAAAACAACTGTAATGACAAGTACAAACTAGCACAGGCGCTCCACCAGGTGCACCACCAGCTCCCATTAAACACAAACCAGGGCTGTGACCCGACCAATTGCTTTATCTCAATTAAAATAAAGAATGAAATCTTAAATAAAAATAATAAATGTGTTTGAATTAAGCATTATTTACATTGATTTGAGGACTTTCTGACTGTCTTAAAAAGAGATGTGTCAATGGAACAAGCATAAAACGTCCTGCTTTACTTAAGATAAGAAAAAAAGCTACTGCGTTTGAAATTAGAGGGAAAAAACGTATGTAAGATAGCTCAATGTGAAAAGAGAAAAAATGAGAAGATGTGAGTGAGTTAGGAGCGAATCATGAGTTTAATCAAACTTATAACATATAAATACACTTGTTTATCAGTACTTTTCTGCATAAATAGTGATGAATTCCTGTGCAGTTGTGGTTTTTTGAGTGCAGTTTGGGTCGGAAACGTAGACACACTGCACAGTTAAGATATATTTTTGCCACACCCCCTTTTTAGTCGACTAATCGGTCGATAAAACAGGTCTTTAGTCGACCAAGAATTTCCTTAATTTACAACAGCCCCACAGCAACTCTCAGACAAGTAAGACTGCAACAAGGTAATTGTAACTAATCGGTTATGGAAGTAGTTGTCAACAAATTAAGTCATCGTCCAATCGTTCTCTGGACTAAAAAACACAGACTAAAAAACATGTGATGAGGTTTTATGACTCAGACAGAGCTGGAATCACACAAAAATGACACGGAGAATATGTGCATTTTGTGTTTTTGGTTTTATTTGTTTCATAATTTGACTTCTGCGTGCATTTGATTTCCTCAGAATGTTACACAGAAATCAAAATATTAAATAAACAGAATGGAATTTGGGGGGAATTGAGGACGATACACACATCATTGAATTAGGCCAGCGTTATATTCAGAACGTCATGCAACTGTTTTGTCGCTGAAAACCTGAAGCACAGCCCCTTTCTGACCTACATGAGCTTGTGAGCATGCAAAAGTGTCAACATTAAAGCAACAGTGTGTAACTTTCTGGAGGTGGAGAATCACTTGCATAATTTCATGAAAATAGAAAGTTAATACCACACGTTTGAACGCACTACATGGAAATAAGTTGTATGCCATTCTGTGGAATAAAAGACACATTTTTGTGTTTGTGTTTTTGTGTTTTTCAGAGCAATGAAACAACAACAATGCAAAACTCATGACTTTAATTGAATCTATTTTATGACTGGTCACTATTGGTTCTTTAACCCTCTCTGGTCCACTGGAGTGCAGGCGCTGTCATCACTGTATTTATTTTTAGCAGACATATAGAGTAATAATTCTTAAAAGTGAACAAAACGATCTTTAAAAAGCACACATTCAGTAGCACCTTTGCATTGCTTTCTTTTGCCTACATTTTCCACAAAAAATGTCAAAATGCAGAGACTTCATATCCACTGGTAAACAATGCAATTTTAAGTCTTGTACACACATTCAATATTTGTGCCTCTTTTGTACATTTCATGATTTTATTTGTTTATGAAATGACAACTGTTAATTGATTTGGGACCTCTTAAAATGTATTTTGATCAATTAATTAACTAATTCTACTTTTTTTGTTTTGTTTTTATTTTATTCAGTTTTTGCACATTACAATTTCACTGATATGTTGATATTCATAAAACAACTGTATCTCAAAAGGTAGAGGTAGAAGGTCTAAACTTCAAATTGCTTTTTTTTTTATTGAAAAAACATTCTATAACTTTTAGTCTTTACAATTTTGCTGAATAGAGCACTTTAATTTCAATATTTGGGAAAAATATGAAAAAAGGAAAGTTTTTCATTTTTTGTGATTTACTGGGCATTTTAACTATTTGAAGTATTGAACATGGTCTTTTTATTACTATATTGTTGGAATTTAAAGTGCAAGGGTTGAATTACAAGTGTATAACAATATAATATTCCTAAAAAATAACACTACAGCAGCAAATTATGCAAAATAATGTCTAGGTAAACTTCTATGGCAGGTCATAAATGACATTAGATAAACTTTCATGGTCCACAAGGGAAATTACTTGGACGCAGTAGCTCATTTAACAAAAGTGACAAAAAAACAGCCGTTGCCATGGAAATCTGCCATGTTTGCTGTTGGAGTGCTGAACTTACATAGAAAAACATTAGAAATGTCACTTACTATGGCATTTGAAGATAAAATGAGAAACTATTGCCGGCTCAACATTTCTCTGAGTCTCTGATGTTCAGTAAAACAAACAAAAAAAATATAGATAATCGTGTCGAAACACAACAGTAAATGTGTTTAAATCAGGCTCTGATGTCACTCACATGTATTTGAGGAGTTTTCATTTGCAAAACCAACTTGTTTTTCCATATTTTGTGATACTCTGAGGTTTCTCCAGGTTTCTCCATTGAAATCACATTGTGTTCCACTTCATTTTTGCCTCCATTCCGGAATTAAGAATGTTTTTGTTGACAAACTTTTAAAGGGCCAATTTTGCATCTTAAAATCTCCAATTTCAATTCAATGAATATAGTCAAAATTAGAAAATCATAAAAACCTGTCAAACGCACTTTCACGCAATTAAAGTAGCGAAATAGTAAAAGACTTGTGTCAAATCAGGCAAATAATGGTGCTTCTATTCCAGACTTGAGCAGCTCCCTGTTGAACGCGGTCACGTGACTCATGTAACTTTAAACACGCGATCAAAGACGCATTCCGATACATCCCGGTCGCTTCTGCACAGACACCAACCAAGCCCGCTACAACCCGCCCGCGGACCCCGAACCCCGCAGCAGAACCTGTACATCAGACTCACCGGTTGTACCAGTGCGCCTGGGCCCCGGGTTTGTCCGCGGCGGCCCCTCGTCTGGCTCCGGCGGATTCTCTCGGAGGAGCGACAATCCGCTTAGCGCCGCCGACTCCTGCGTCCAAAGCGTCCGAGTAAAAGAGCTTAGAGTAGAAGTAAAACCCGGAGAAGACGGCAAACACCATGCACAGCAGAAGTGCACGGAGGTAACGCCGCATTATTGAGTTTCGGGGCACCGCTCCGAGCTCGGATCATGACACAGACATTAGCTCCACTGCGGCTCACGGAGGACTCACGCTGCTGCAGGCGCTTCCGCTGGATGCGTCACAAAATAAAACCACGGCTGGAGGTGAGGGAGTCAGGGCGCCCTCTGGTGGAGACTGGGAGAACGCGCAGCCCTAAAACTAAAACAAACTATGGAAATGGAGCTGGTGTGTTATTTTTGATGGAGATGCTGCAAATATTACTCCAATAGCTACAACTAAAAGAAGCTCAATCAAATTATTACTTAAAGTGCCTATGCCAGGCTGAAGAACTAATTTAACAAAAACACAGTAAAGATCATTATATTTTAGATTCTGCTAAAGAATTAACTATTTTTATGTCAGTTTGGGCATTTTTTGTTTAAATGTAAGGGAGCACCTTTATTTTGTTGAATTAATGTTTAAAAGATCGGAAAAACATGTTGCTACTTTAATTAGTGTAAATATTAGGGCTTAGTTAGTTAGTAGTTAATCAATTAATTTCAGCTAATTTGTTAGTTACTTTATTTTTCTTCGGTCAATAGACAGAAAGTACAAAAAAGCATGAACATAAGAATAAAAAATCATTTTATTTTTAAGGTTTAGGCTGAAGTTTAATACTTATTTTGCCTAAACCTAATAACTTAAAATATGCCAGATAGCAACAGATGCCCGTGATAGAAATCTATATACACTGGCACATTTAACACTTTTTATATAAATATGTATAATATAGACGGACACAACAAAAGTTACTGACCTGCACAAACGCACTCACACACTCATTCTTTCGATTGGTATTGATATTTGTTTATTGTACTGGACCTAAATTTTGTTTTGGTGTAAATAGTTTTAGAGTCTTTTAATGGTTCCTCCAAATCATTCTATAAAGTAACTCCTCTTTACAGAAATACATTTATTTTTTACGTTAGTCCTTACATTTCCTTTCTGAAAGATACTTGATCATCTGAAGTTGTACCCCGTCTCTCAGTTTGAACTTAATCGATTATTGAACTCATTATTATTATTGAACTCATCCAGAATCCTCAAACAGCTTAATCTCAGCTTCATCTGGGTCCAATTTAGTAAAAATCTTTTCATCATGTGACTTTTGTGTTCAAAACAACAAATCGATTAATCAGCAAATTACAGCCCTAATAAATATTGTAAAAGATTTGATTAGAAAGTCAAAAACATAGGCTAACTGGTTATATGGATACAGAGGAAACATGGATTTGCTCATATACTGTATGTATTTATAGCCTATTTAGCCGACTATTTATTTTATTTCTATTTAACCTTTACTTCACCAGGAAAACCATTAAGAACACATTCTTATTTACAGTGTTGGCCTGGAGACCACTCAAAATAAAACGGTTAAACAAAAGGCAAGGAGAAGTGGACTCAAAGCTAAAAAGTAATTCTACCATCAAAACTCAATAAAATATCTTGAGTTTGTAATATCGACCTAACATGCTCCAAGCCTCATTAAAGACAAGCACTTAAAGCAGCGTACATTTCACCCACGTGAATGACCCATGTTATTGATTATAGATTATACTGTGCAACTATAGCATAACATGTTATTCCTGTTTAACCTTATCATACGTTAATACAGTGTTTCTCAGACTATGGTACACAAACTTCTTCTGGTGGTACGTGGTACACCTTTTCTTAATTAAGAGAAGATTTTATTCACATTTTTTTCTCTTCCCTGAGTAAATTTCCAGTTTAAACTGCTGTGGCAATGGTGTATTCCTAGTATTATACACCCAGGTTAGATTTGGTGGTACTCAGAAAGCAAAATCCTTTCTTTGGTGGTACTTGGGTTAAAAAGTTTGAGAACCATTGCCTTAATAGCTATGTTAAATGATGAATGACACTTTCAAATCACAGAATGAGCAGGATTTTTTATTTTGCAAACACTCAGATTGTTAATAAAAGTGACTGGCCTTGTGTTGTCTGTAACAACACATGACAGAATATTTATTTTCCACTTATTTATTCAAACAGGGCTAATCAGGGCCCTGCTTGTGTAGGGTTTCTTCTTTATGTTCTTATGATTGCTCTTTTATTTTGACGGCCCCGGAAGTGTCCTCTCGTCCCGTGCGTGCGTAGGTGCGTGCTGCCGGCTTGACGCCTCCTCCTCCTGCGCAGAGGTCGGGACCTCTCTTGGGGGAAGGGTGGGAGCCGTGAGCAAAGTTGTTTCCCCACTCTCTCCCTCCCCCCGGCTCTCAGCAACTTTCAATTGGTTTCACCCCTGAAAAGACTTCTTTAAATGACTCCTCGCTTTTACTGAAGTGGTGCTGAAGGAAAAACAGCGTCAAAGTCAATTGCATTTTCATTAACTTTGTCTGTGGGAAAGCTGCTGACTAATAAAACTTTAGGATGCGCACAGAATGCTTAGAAGCGTCAATGCTACACTGGTGCATGGGTATTTCTGAAGAATGCAAACCAGTGAAGCGTCATATTAACATAATCTGTGTATGAACTTTGACCCCATGTGTTATGAGCCTAAAAGGAAGTGCTTATTGTATAATTTCACCAGATGGAGCTACAACTCACTGCACAATGCTCATCTGCCTGACAAAGGGCATTGGAGCAAACTATATTCACTTCATGCATATCATGATCAAAGAGAAGGGTCATTTAAAACACAGGCCGGTACAGAGGCGCAAAGTAGAAGTCACTCCAATAGATGGGATGAAAATGGTTACTTTTCCTCAATAAATAATTAACTATAATCTTATAGCTGTAATAGTTTAATTGTACTGTGTGTTAATGTGTATTCAGTGCTGCCCAAACAAGTTAACTTATCCACTGTGCATAAGAATACAGGCTTCTTTACTGCAGCCACAGGTGTTGAAAGGCTAATACTGATAGACATGTTAAGTGTTTCTCAAGCTGTGGTGCGGGTAACTCCTCAGCTGTTTGAATATTTGCTGAATTTAAAGTCAAATAAAAAAAATTGTGTCCTCTGTGTTTAAAACTAGAAGAGCAACTGTATAATCCTGTTCAAACCTGGTTTAGGCCTAGATCTAGTGCAAGTGTTAATAGTAATAATGAACTTGTTGAACTACCAGCAGCAGAAGTGTTGTAAGTGTTGTATGTCGCAGTCATCTTAGGTTTTTCCTGCAGGCACATGCTCTGATGGAGTCAAGTGTCTTGCTCTGGGACACTTCACTGTTGACTCTTTGTCTTTCTGTTCTCTCAAATCAGCTTGTGAGCTGTGAGGTGACTATTGTTGTGAGAGCAAAAGAAAATTGAATTCTGTCAACTGGACAAAAGCCTTAAGAGTGAAAAAGTTTTGCCAGTCGTCTAAGTAGTGTCTGCAGTTCCTCTGACAGAAGTGTGGAGTCACTGCCTCATATCTGTCTGAAGGATGAGCTATCACTGAAACCAACACAAGCTAATTGTTTCCTTTGTTGTGATACTGAGCCCAGTAAAATAAATCAAACTCTGAAGAGGTTAGACAGTGCAGTGTTTCCCAACCAGGGGTACGGGAACCCCGGGGCGTACGTGAGGAAATACCAGGGGGTACATAGAATGGTTTCAGGTTTCAAATGAAGATGAAATGTACTTTAATCTGAATTAAGTGTCATTAGTTATAAATTTTGCTTCTTTTTAGAGTATCTTGGACCATAATATAATTCAAACAAAACATAGGATAATTGACTATATTCGACAAATAAACCCTTTTTATTTTAACTCAAGTTAAGGGGAACTGTGTGTGAAACAAAGTTTAGGGGGTACTCGAGACAAAAGAGGTTGGGAACCACTGGGTTAGTGGGCAAACTGCCCACCAGCTTTAATGATAACGACTACTTTGTATCAACCAGAAGCAGATCCCCTCCTTCCACATTATGTGATTCCACCCATAAGCCTCACAGTATTTATATCGACTTATTGTTCAGTAAATAATAGCTGGAACAATATGTTTTGGGGCTCAGTATCTATTGTCTGTACATTTTCTTTGTACTAGTGGGATTTTTGTGTTATTTTTATGTTGTACAACAAGATCTGAGCTTTAAAGAGTTAAACAAGTAACCTCTTTGACAAATTATAGACACAAACAAAGGTCCTAAGTGTTTGATTGGGCTTTGTACTTGTTGCAGCTCATTTTTTTCAAAGCTATAGAGAAGGATTTTCTCTTTTCACAAAAATGGCTTCTAACACTCCTGTTTCAAATAAAACAACCACAAATGGTGGTTTAAGATTCAGTTTACCAGTTGTGTGCAACAGTGCACTAACACCTTGTTCTGCTAAAACATTAGACCAGTCATATGCAGACCAGTCATATGCAAATCAGGTACTCAGCAGTGACGAGGGAGCCACAGCTAACAATAGCACTGTTTACAGGGCTTACAAGGTAACAAAAAGATCAGTTTCAGGTGAAACTAGGCAGAGTAAACAAATAGTTTAACAAATACACGCTCTCCTCCTCTCTGTGGGCGGGGCTTTCACTGATCAGAGAAGCATATATGTCAGAGTTCTCAGACTAGTTCTACTGATTGAGAATGACTTTCAGATGGAAGTTGAAATGTCTTGATTTTCAAAACTGTGTCCAGATGACGACCATTGAAACCTTTTCTACCATTTAGAAAAACATTTACTGGGACTCTGCGGCTTTAGAGTTATTGTGTCAGTGGTGTGGAGTACTTTCTATATGATCTTATATTGTGAGATGTTGATGTAATACACACAGTATCACACTTTGCACCTGGTATTCTCCCATCCAAGCACTGACCAGGCGCAACCTCGCTTTAGCTTTTGAGATCAGACGAGGGCATTTCTCCAGGTGGTACTGTGACTGTATAACACACAAACAAAAGTAATACAAACAGAAGCACCAGATTTCATGTAAATTTTCTTATTCAGACATGTAATAAACAAATCCACAATTTAAAACAATTGAGCATGGCAGAGCAAACAAAAGTGACCCATAATAGTCTCTTTTCCATTTTTGCAACAACCGAATATAGAAAAAGAAAATCCTCACGGTTCTCACAAGCCCAAACATCTAGTCCCAGCTAGTGTAGTGAACCTATAAGAGCTCTGACAAAAACAAAACTAACAAACTATGGAACACAGTTTGTCTCACTATATATCGAGACCAAATCATGCCACAACACTTCTGCTTAAGGTGTGCTAAATGATAACGTCAAATCCAGACAGAAACACTGGTATGACCACATCAAAACAACATATGTTTGAAATATCAGTATTTAACCTAAGATGTAGTTAGTCTCATCTATAGTCGTAGTTTTCCTGGTAATAAATCCTACATGTGTCTGCATAAAATGAGAGTTCCTGAAGTCCAAAACATTGCAAGCCTGTACAATACATTATGGCCATGTGCGATATTTAAAGAAAAGTGTTTCCAGGACTTGACAAATTCAAAATGGCGCCCGCTCGACTTGGCTCTGAGTGTGAAGCGCAGCGTCAGCACTTTTCCGATGTAGCTGCAAGCCTCGCAAGCGCTGCTAAGATCGTTTATTCCAGATAGGGCTGGGCAATATGGTGATAAAAATCTAATTGTGATCTCATTCCTGTGATAATCTGCCATTTTGGGAAAATCCACACATCATGATTGTGTGATTTTACCTTGAATGTTCTTAAATATGTCAGTAAATGTCGTGGTTGAAGTTCAAGTCAATGGATCATAAAATTAACCACAAAAGAGCTGAAATATCACTTTTATTCCTTTGTTTGGTGAAATACACTAGAATCTAGTGACTAGATGTTTCTGTCTCTTTTTGAGATCATTTAAATATTTTTTTTTAATACACCCGTGATACATTTATCAATATAACTCCTACCATTAAAAGAAAAATATTATGCATTTTTTCTATTCTTTTTAGCATTTAAACATGAGTTTTGCGTCTCATGTTTTTGAACTTAAAAAAAAAAACATATAATAAACTAAATTAACATCTGTATCGCTGCTTTTTCCCAAGGTACTTACTGAGTTTAGGCGCCATCTACTGGCTGCATAGCGCTTACAATATGTTATTATTCAAGGCAGTTCCATGAGTTCAGGAGATGCTAACTAGCCTAGCAGTTGCAGGGATCGTGTTTGGACGGCAGACATGTTTAGCACGAGTCTGGCGGTGATTTAAAGGCTTAAAACAGCAGAAGATTCTCAGAGAAGTGATGTCAGTTATCGAAAAAATGTCACTCGTCGAGGACATTTTGAAGGGAACGTTTTTGGTGGTCGGAGGGGAGAGGATTTTCTAACTAAGGATTCATCAAACTAGTGTGAATGAAGCAATCCCAGGTATGTTTTTGATGAAGGAACAATTTAAGAACATGGTTAAAAGCTCAAAAAAGTTTGCATAATATTTGTCCTTTAAACAATAACTACAGTCTGATCAGTGTTTCAATATCTTCCACCTTTATCAGTATTGTCAAATCAAAACTGTGATCTGTCTCCAAGAAAATGATGCTAAACATTTATCTGTCATATCACCCAGCCCTAATTTGAGAAGGAAAAGTTGATTGAGAATTTGAGCAGATATCTTTTTTCTTCATCTAAATTTTATTTTGTTGGCTTTCGTTCACTTATCAATAGAGAAACACAATGAAAGACTTAGCCAACAGTAACGTGAACTAATCACATTTCAGAATTGCAAATTAGATAAGATCCTTTGAAGATTCCTCTGTTATTTCAAGCAAAACAAAACAAAAATATTTGGAAATATGTTAAGATTTTGAGACATTTCGCTCTGCAAGATTCCCAAGACAAACATACTCTTGTTAAATCATATTGTACTGTACATAATTGACTATAATGTAGTTAGAGCTTTAACAGTCACTCAAAAATCTACAGTAGAGGCAGTCAAGAGTTAAACCGCGTATGATGAATATAGTCCACACAATGATATTTCGGTGTATGAGGAAAAAATGCATTTGGGGACAGAGGACGTAACAGGACAGAGACTGACAACTCCAAAGTGAGTTTCCATAAAGGTCGATCGTAGCTGGCTCGAAGCTGCACATTTGGCATTTCAAATAAAATGTCAAAAACCTCTAAGTGCAGAAATACAGGTGTGACTGAATCGAGTTTGCAAACTGTCAGACATCCTTAAGTTCAAAAGTTCAACCTCGTCCTGAAATAGGTTGCGATCTACCTCGGATGTTCCAATGGCAAGCTTGGTAGAGTAGGATCCCTTTACATACATTTTCAACGTCTTCAGGGCTAAACTGTTAAATATTGCTTGTAGGGCAGTGACAAAAAATGTTCTACTGTTGTTCTTGAAGCCAAAATATCCAAAATAATCCAAATGGAAAACCGCTGTGGTGGAGAAGAAGACGTAGCAAGCTCCAGCAGTAGTCTGTGGGTGTTTTTGCGGTCGTTAGTACTGGCTGGCTGATTGCTGGCGCTCTCAGTGGGACTCGCCGTTGACGGAGCTGCCCTCACCGCGGGGCGACGAGGAGCGCGACAGGCCCCTCTCGGTGTTTTCGGAGCTGTTGCCGTTCTGGCTGAGGTGGTCCGAGGACGCGCCCGCGCTGGAGGTGGAGGAGGTAGAGGAGGCGGGGGCGGACGCCGGTTTGGCCTTCTCCTTAAAGTCCGTTATGATGACGGTCAGGTCCCCGACGGTCACCTCCAGATGCTGCGCGCTGCTCCGGTCGATGTTTTTTAACCTGGGCCTGCGACGACAAAAGCGCGATTGAGATTTCATGAAAAGGTGACGGCGTGAATGGAATGGGTTGTATTTTTCTATTTCAAAAGCGGTGTAACTCAAGGTTATCGAATGTACATTGCTATTCAAGTCCATTCAAGCCGTTTTTGTAATGTGATTTGTATAAACGAAGGCTTTTATGTGATTGTGTAGAGTAAAAAAGTGCACATGGCCATTGATTTGTGGTGAAAAGATTCAATTATACGAAAAATAACACATAACAGACACTATAAACTAGTGTAACGTATACATCCCACTCATCATACTCGCTAATAATAACGGCAGAACAAATTATGAAATAAATAAAACAAAATACATGATACTGATGTTGAACAAACTGGATCTACCAATAATAGAAACAAATTAGTTGTTTGTTTTTCTACATTGGGCTTTCATGACTTGTTATTGTGGTGTGTGTTTATTGTACACTAGACAAATGTATGTAATGAATTTGTGGAGACACCAGGAAGAATAACTGATATTCAGGAGCTAATGGAGGTTTTAATAAACTAAACTAAACTAAACTGCCCCCGAGAGACGCAGGAAATCATTCCCGCAGTCGCAATTAAACTTCTCAGTTCTGTTCCGTAGAATCGTCTTTGTAAAGTCATTGTGCAATATTCAGTTCACTCGTTAAACTTGTGAATATGTGGTGAGCGTACTTTTAACTTCTTCGATCATGAGAAGATTTATCCAAACAAACACTGGTCTGATACAAGAAATTAAAAGTATCTATAACCAAAGAAGACCAACTTAACCTTTTAGGAATGTTGTGAGGTTGCAATGATTTTTATAAGTTAAATTAAACGTTTTCTGTTGTTACCAGAGGGGTTTAGCTGTTAAAAAGTCACATTTATTCTTACTGTGATACTGATATTTAATTTTAGTTTCTTTATTTTCTGATAACAATTTCTTCTACAGGTCGGCTGCAAGTCTGTAAGGAAAAGATGTCTAGAAGCGATGTCTTGTTTGTGTTTT
>CM033619.1:12853279-12894206 GCA_019453435.1 Rhinogobius similis
AGGAATAGTTGAAGTGAACAGTGTCTATATTGAGCAATAATGAATGCAAATGTGAAGCTAGCCCCAGCTGCAGACAGGAGTGCACTGACACGGCGGAGCAGATGAGGCATGAGACCGAGCCAAGCGCCGTAAACGTGCCAGAGTTTGCAGAGCATGTTCGTACTTGTGATTAGAGCAGCACGATTTGGGAAAAATATCTAATTGTGGTTTTTCTGAGCAGGATTGTGATTGTGATTCAGGTTTTAATGATGTAATTGTTACTTATAGTCACAATTTTGTCAATTTAAGTGGTGGTTTTTGTCCCTTTTGGTTGGGTTTGTGACGTTTTTAGTTGGGTTTTTGTCACTTTCAGTCACATTTTGTCACTTACAATCACGTTTTTGTCACCTTTATTTGGGTCTTTGATGCTTTTGGTCACGGTTTTTGTCCTTTTTAGCAGGATTTGTGATGGTTTTAGTCAAGTTTTGTCACCTGAAGTTGCATTTTTGGCCTTCTTAGTTGAGTTTTGGATGCTTTCAGTTACATTTTTGCCCCTTATAGTGACGTTTTTGTCTCTTTTAGATGCGTTTTTGACACTTTTGAACATTCATTCATTCATTTTCTACAGCTTGTTCCCATTAGAGGTCGCACATGACTGGAGCCTATCCCAGTGACTTTGGGCCTTAGGCGGGGTACACTCTGGACAAGGACCAACTTGTCGCAGGGTTAGCACAGAGACATGGACAGACAACCATTCACTACACGGGGAGAACATGCAGACTCCACCCAGACTCCGCCGCACTCGTTAACATCTGCTGCTGAGTGATCTGTGCTTCTCCACGTGACGACTGATGGATTATATGTGTAAAATGTAGGGCTGAAGTCGACTAAAGAAGTTCTTGGTCGACTAAAGGCCTGTCCTATCGACCGATTAATCGACTAAAAAGGGGTGTGGCAAAACTATGAAGTATCTCTCTGTATCTGACCCAAACTACACCAAAAAGATCCACAACTGCACTGGAGTTTAGAGCTGTCGTCGACTAAAGATATTCTTGGTCGACTAAAAACCAGCCCTATTGACCGATTAGTCGCCTAAAAGGGGGTGTGGCAAAATATACCAAAACTATAAAGTAGTTAACCCAAACTGCACTCAAAAGACAACAACTGTAGAGGAGTTGCAAAACATACTATTTTTACAGCAAGGTAATAGGAAACAGTGTAATTACAGGTCTGAGATATAGAAATAAGATTAAAGTCATGATTCACTCCATAACGTCGCTATTTTTTGCTGTTTTGCCATAAATCCTAAATTTACATAAAATAATTAGTCGACTAATAAAAATGTTGGTTGACTAAGACACCATCGACCGACTAATCGACTAAACGACTAAAGGATAACAGCCCCCGTGATAACAGCTGCTCCTGTTCCTTCCTCCTTCGCGCAGGTAAAGCCTCCTGCGTAAATCTAAAAGAACGTGTTTCGCCAAATCCAACCGTGTGATTAATCTGCGTCAATTCGTGATTAATGCGTCAATTTTCCACGATTAATCGCATGAGTTAACGCGTAAACTTTGACAGCCCCAGTTTTAACACGTAAGAAATGATTGCAGCCTTCGTAGTGAGAATCTGCTTGCACGCCTGCCAACGTGACAGAGTTTTACGGCTATCACGGAAAATCCACAAACAGCTGATCGTTTACATTAGCGACAAAGACCGCGACCTTCCAATATTTCTCCATCCACCCCAGAAAATCAGACCATTAACACAAGTAATTTGGCCTGCCCCGTTCGCAATTACGCATTTACAAACCTAGAATTGAGATGTTACCTCTTTCACATCACCATTACTATCGCACCATCACAGCAACGCTTTCAAATCCACATTCCCTTCTATTCACACTCAATAAAGCCCTATTCGAGCGTGCTAACCTCTGTGTGAACTCGGCAAAAAAAAAAAAATGCGGTAAATTGTTGGCTGCGATACGCTTAATCAACTGTCCTGCAGCGTGGGCATGTGCAATTATACCACAAGCAGAACACAGCGTACAAACACACTCAACTCATCCATCCAAATATTAGAGGGAGCACCTGTCCAAAAACGTGCAACAACAGAACCTCGGTGGCCTATTTAGTTAAATTTAGTGGCTTCCCCAATCTCCCTTTCAGCGAATACGCATAAACTAAAGCCGACTTGTTCTTGGGGCAAAAGACGTTGTTTAGTAATTCTGGGGATGACCTAAATTTGAGACGAGCTTCAAAGAGTGTCATCAAGACAGAGTTTTTTTTTCCTTTTTTTTCCAGTTTTTTCGATTCCTTCACAGAACATGTGGAAACGCAAGGCTGGGATGAAATGCAAATGGGTCTCCTGGCCTACATAACTGCGATAAGACGAGATGGAGAGATTTCCTAATATGCCTGTCGTGTCAGCACCACTTTGAAGAAACGCTGACGACGTATATGAAAGACTTTTATAAACATTCCCTGACGAGAAAAAGGGTTTTATTTTTTGACATATTCTGTTTCATTGGTTTTCACACTACGATACAGGTTAGGGAAGGGAAATATGATGTTAGAAAAAAAAAATCCTGGTCTAATCCTTTTGACGATCTACTTTTCTTTAGATATTAAGATATTCTTCATATTCAAGTAGGCGTGTCTTGATAACAAATTTTAAAGTGTGATAAATTGTGAGAGAAAATATTGAGATAATAGAAACTAATTGATGCCACTGACAGAATAACATTAAAACTAGATAATCCCAAACAAGTGAACTATTGTTGAAAATATTAAAAATATGAGCAACAGCAAATTAATAGCAGAAGGAGACACTTTTTTAAAGTTTGTTGGAACCAATAATGGGTCATAAAAGTTACTTATATCACTCTCTATGATTCAAATCTTATAAAAATCAAATAAAACATTCCCCAAACTGCATACACGATCAATATTGAGTATATAAGTATCCAATTTAAACAGATGTTTCTACATGTTACTACAGTTGACCTGTCGTGATTCAAATCTCAAACATTCCACCGCCGTTGTTTTGTTTTGGTCAGCTGCGTTGAAATTAAAGTAAAATCTATCCGAGCTTTGATGTGTATATTTGTTTCGTAGCGTGTCTGAAAATCAAATGCTCAAAGTAAATTAGACGTTGTTTATCTATGTTTGCCAAAAGTGTGGTTATGATAGTCTTTATTAGTATTATCTGCAAAGTTTTAATGCAATGCTAAATTCCTAGATGTCTCTGAACAGCCCTCCGTTCGCACCTAATTGGTTCTTTGACCTGCTGTAGATTGGGACGACAGTGATCTGACGGGTTTTTGGGCCAAAACAAATTAAGTTTGGTTGTTTGGCGCACTCTGGAGTTTTCTTTGCGTGTAAACGTAGTGACTGAAACTCTTCCCCAGCCACTTCTCCAGTAATCAACCTCCGTTAGGGCTGGGCAATTAATCGAAAGATTGAGATTAAGTGATGTCTAATCGTCAATTATATGGCCGGGGTTGTTGAATCGAGAGGTCCACAGCCTTCTGTCAGAAAAAACATGTGGTTTAAAGCCTAGGTCAGACTTTAGAGTGAGCAAAAAAGTCAAGAGATGTCTGTTTAGTTAATGTTTATGAAATCATTACAAAAAGCCAAATATAATCAAATTGAAAATCGAGATGGATCATAATGAAGAAAAGAAAACATGACCCCCCCTATATCGCTCAGCCGTGGCCTCCATTATGTTCTTGAGGAATTGACGGTGAAGTGTGAACTGCATCTGCAGAACTGAACCAGGTCTAAACCAAGTCTAAACCAGGACCAAACCAGGTTTAAACCACCAGGTCTAAACCAGGACTGAACCAGGTCTAAACCAGGACTGAACCAGGACTGAACCAGGTCTAAACCAAGTCTAAACCAGGACCAAACCAGGTTTAAACCACCAGGTCTAAACCAGGACTGAACCAGGTCTAAACCAGGACTGAACCAGGTCTAAACCAAGTCTAAACCAGGACCAAACCAGGTTTAAACCACCAGGTCTGAACCAGGACTGAACCAGGTCTAAACCAAGTCTAAACCAGGACCAAACCAGGTTTAAACCACCAGGTCTAAACCAGGACTGAACCAGGTCTAAACCAGGACTGAACCAGGACTGAACCAGGTCTAAACCAAGTCTAAACCAAGTCTAAACCAGATCTAAACCAGGACTAAAGCAGGTCTAAAGCAGGACTGAGCCAGGTCTAAACCAAGTCTAATTCAAGACCAAACCAGGTCTAAACCACCAGGTCTAAACCAGGACTATACCAAGTCTAAACCAGGTCTAAACCAGGACTAAACTGGGTCTAACCAAGTCTAAATCAGGTCTAACCAGGTCTAAATCAGGATAAAATATTTCTATATTTCTATATTTTGGAAGATGAGTTGAGGGCCAGATCATATCCCTTGGAGGGCCTGATTTTTTTAAATATCGCCCACCCTTTGTAAATATGGAGAGGAACTCAAAGCTTAAGGAACCACTCACCCGTTCACAAACACATTCACACACCAGAGTACACAGACACTGGGGGTGAGGCGGGTTAAGTGTCTTGCCCAAGGAAAGTACATAATGGCAGTACTAATCTGAAGGAGACGAGATTTTAACCACCAACCTTGGGATCAGATGAGGAACGCTCGACCAGAACAGGTACAATTTTATGTGACTTTCCTCTCACAGAGACTCGAGAGTAAAACACAACATAATTAACATCTATTTTACGAGCACAGCGGCAGAAAATGGGGGCGAGTGAAAGGAGACATTCATAAACAGGAAGTGATCACATAATGCAGCGAGCTCCAACACAAGCTGCAAAACCGGACTTTAAAATGACCGATTTTGCTTAATGCTATCACATTTTTGTCCAGATTTAGGTTGATATTGCTCTTAGGATTCTTTCTGATGTGGTAAGTGGTGTAGCAAAATGTGAACAATTTGTCTAGCAGCAGTCATGTAGCGTGTGCCCTGCTGCCTCCGGGCGAATGGGTCAGCATCTAAAAATAAAAACACGACTGCTGAGGCTTTCCGCTCACTGTGCAGCACTTGAATACAGTGCGTTATATTTTTAGTTTTTAAAGTGATTGAAAAGTGGAGAGCACAATGGATGAAGTGCTGCTGGCATTAGCGTTAGAACTCACCCTTAAATCAAATGAAAAGCAAGTTAATTAAATGAAAAAAGCAATCTGTCAAAGCAATTGTGAGCCTCTGTGAGAACCTAACATCTGCTTACGAAAGCTTTAACAATTCTGGCTCCAAACAAAGATTCTAATCCATGTTATGCCTAAAACTAATTATTTCTTCCTTTGGTTTAGTTCAAACCTGTTCTAGAGTTGTCATGAGTCACAACAAACTGTTTTGATGCCAAGGAAAGGCTTGATACTCGATACTAATAACTCTGTTGGTAATTAACACCAACAACCATCATTTTAGGGCTGCAACTGATGAATATTTTGGTAATCGATTAGTCAGGCGATTGATTATTCTTTCAATTAATTAATTAGTTGTTTAGATTGCGAAAGGCTAGTGAATATGAGATTTTATCAATATTTAACTGAGAGGAAGCTAAAAAGATGTAGCTTGATATCATCCTCAAAAAGTACACTTACAACAAATAAACTTTACATGTTTCTTGTGAATTTCTGCTTCATCTGAGAGATAAAACATTCTTTTGCAGCACATGACATGTTTTGGAGGTTCTGTATAGTTCAAAAAACGATTATTCGATTTTCAAATTAGTTGACGATTACTGAAATAATCGATTAGTTGATTAATTAATTATCTTGTTTCAGTCCTATATCATTTCAACCAAAATGCCAAATTCTACAGCATTGTCTAAACACTAAAATGTCAACACTGAGGGAAAAGCTTGATCCCATTTTGCCTCTTAATGATCCACAGAAAAGCTACATACTCTGCTTCTTGTTTCCTCAAGTCTTGTTATTATATTATAGTATTATCAGTCCCCTTCTCTTAACTTACGATCGAAGACGGCTGTGCTTTCTCTTTTGTGGCGCCCAAACTCTGGGATAACCTCCCACTTCATTTAAAGACCTTCACTTCCACTGACCAGTCTAAATCCCAGATAAAAATGCACATTTTTAATCTGGAGCTCAATTTATTTGACTGAAATTGTGTTAAGCGATGTATGTTGTATCTAGGAGCTGAAAAAAGTGTATCAATTAATCGGAACTAATTGATTATTGAGATAATCATCAACTAATTTAGTAATCAAAAAAATTGTTATCTGGTCTGTACAAACACTCCAAAGCATGCCGAGAGAAGAGGTTTATGATTCAGACAAAGAAAGAATTACTTCAAAAAGACACAGGAAGCATGTGAATTTAGTGATTTTGACTTTGTTGTCTGTAAATATTCTTCATCAGGACGTCCTCAAGCGGGGTCACCTTTGATTTATCTGGGTCAAACTGAGTAAAAACAAAATTATATTCTTTTGCATTCTAAACAACTAATCGATTAACTAAAAGAATAACTGTTAGACTAACTGATTAGCAAAATAAATAGTTGCAGTTCTACTTGTATCTTGTTGATAACTGTATTGTCTATTATGAACAACAACTTTCCTGGCTCCCACTGTCCTCCCAATGACAACTTCGCTGGTTATTATTTATTTTCAAATGCATTAATCTTCCTGAATATCTTAAACAGTATTTAATTCCATTTAGACCATCTTATAGTTTACGCCATGTAAATCAGGTATTCTTTGTTGTCCCAAGAGTTAAAAAAGAAACTGGAAAATACTCATTTAAATATAAAGCTCCCTTCGACTGCAACAATCTGCCCTCATCGCTCTGTAACTTCTTTGACTCGGTTCAAGAACTGCCTTTTGCAACATTTGCATCATTCATGTCATTGTTTTTGACCTGCCTTTCAGTGTCTATTTATATTATTGATCCATTGTTAATGTTGTTGCTTTTCACATCTAATGATTAGGAGTTAACAGTACGTGTGTGTGTGTGTGCGTGTGCGTGTGTGTGTGTGTGTGTGAGAGAGTGAGAGAGTGTTTTGTATTTTAAGTTTTTATGTTACAGTTTATTTTTATTGTCTGCTCTACTCTATCCATCTTTTGTTTCTTTTCCCCCTCGAAAACGAGATGGTTCATCTCAAGGGGCTTGTCCTCCTAATAAATACATTGAAAATAAATTGTATATGTATGTTTTTTTTTACATATTGCTCTATCGTAAAGCAATATTGCTGCTTATACACTTCAATATCTGTGCTTTCATAATCAAAGCTGAGCGAGTTACATCATCAAAATGTCGTCAGATGTGACCAGTGCGGTTTGATGAAGAGGTTTCAGGCATCCAGGCCAACAAATCAATATGTCATCTGGTGTTATATTTGTGTTTCAGGTGCTGGGATCCTAGTCACATCTGAGCACACACGATTGTTTCTCTGGGATCACATACAAAACAAATGACAAACAACAAAAACCTCAACAGAGTCAAGTTTAACAGTGACGCAAAACATTAGTGATGATTAGGACTAATGTCACTGGGATCTGGCGAGGTTCAGACACTCGATACAAAACATTAGTGAACACAATCTGTTAAAGTAATTATATGTTAATGTAATTGCCTTTGTTTAAATGTATCTCTGAAATATAATCTGGCTAAATCGCTATGAGCTTGATTTAATTAGAATGATATGGAATATTAAACGTTGGTTCATCTAAAATTAATGAATATAAATGTGTAATATTCACATTGAAGTTTGTTTAGTAGAGGGTTTATCTTTTGTTGGTAAATTGTAAAATATGGTAAAATGTATTGATTAAATATTTAAATACATTGCTCAAAATATATGGATTAAAATGCAGAGGTTGAAACATAATTGAGGTGCAGTGAATGCTAAAAACTATATGATGTACAGTATATGCTACACGTTTTACTTTTTCACCTGCTATGCACCAAAAACAAAATAAAAGGAAACAAAAACCTGAATAAAAGTCTGGTCATTGGACGTGAAATCCAGTAAAACCTTTGCACTGGTAAATACAACCTGAAAAACTCTGTAAAATTCCACACTGTTAATGCGACCACGTTGGAGGATTAATTGTATGAATGAAGTGCGGGGTTGTATTACAGACATGTTTAATTCAAATACGTAATAAATGCATGTTAAATTGATTAGTATCTGGGTATTTTTGACAACTGACAACAGAGAAGAGACAACGCATAAGTCAATTTACCCGGTAAGACTAAAGACTTGACTAAATCCTTTTAATAAGCAGGAGCTGACAGCGGAGGACGGCTTTAATACAGGTGGTCAACTTAATCAGACTTATCGCTTGAACGGTGACCTCCTCTGTTCACTGCATCCCAGTTTATTGATCCCTGCCGTCATTGCTGTGCCTAATCTAACAGCCTTTTAGTACATTAATACAGAGTGTTGGAAGTGTTGTTTGGATCAATATTTACGGGACGGAAAAGCAGCAAATGGAGTTTAAAACTATAAAATGTGAGCAACACACAGGATTAAACAGCGTCCTTGGAAGAAGCTGTGTGTGGATTCAGTGCCGGCTCTAAGTGAATCCTTACGAGG
This sequence comes from Rhinogobius similis, assembly GCA_019453435.1. Classification (NCBI taxonomy): domain Eukaryota; kingdom Metazoa; phylum Chordata; class Actinopteri; order Gobiiformes; family Gobiidae; genus Rhinogobius; species Rhinogobius similis. The sequence goes on from CM033619.1 coordinate 12,861,833, forward strand.
AACGTGATTGTTGAAGAAATAGAAGTGTCTGTTTTGTGGTAAATACTCAACGTTTTGGTTTAAATATTGATCAAGTCATGTTTGCACAGACAGCAGTGTAAAGTACGGGAAATTTAGGTTGTCATTTTAATGCAATAGAAGAAATGTATGGTATAAAACTGATTTTACAAACAATGTGCCCTAAAGTTCAAGGTAAAATGAAAAATAATAATAATGATAAATGATCATATGAATAAATGTTGAATCATAAAGTCTTGTTGTTAACTAATTATCGTAATTAATCGTAAATAGCTTTAACGACTGATCATCATGAAAAATGATTCAAATGTATGTAAAACTGATTTATCAATTGTTATTTAGTATCTGATATAGATGCATAGACTGTAAAACATATAAGGTAAGGAATACTTTATAAACGTCTCGTGTGGGAAATTCAAATTTGCTCAAAGAAGAGGTTTAACTACCAAGCCACACATTTGTGTAGAGTACTTTATATTTTGTGGTTTTGGTAATGCGGTAAACAAAATATCTCTGTCACACACTTTTAAAGGCACAAAGTAGACCGCAGATGGACAAACCCACTGCATCTAGATTAGGGGTGTTGAAAGTATTGAAACCCAGAAACAAATCAATGCAAAAAGTAGTATCAAAACTAATTTCATGTATCAATACTGAAATACATCACATAAACAGCACCAGATTGGACCTTTTCTCAATTGTTTAGGACTGGTCTTCATGTTTTTCAGCAAACAATAAGGTAAAAGTACAGAAACTACAGTTATTTTGTGTTGAAATTTACAGGTTATTGTCTGAAAATGGTTGTGAAATTAGTAGGACTGTAATCCTGTTTAGTCGATTAATCAGTCAATGGTGTCTTAGTCGACCAACATTTTTAGTCGACAAATAATTCTACTTGCAAAAACTGCAAAAATTAGGAGAGTCCAACAAATAAATACACTGTTTCCTAGTAACTTTTTGAATAGTCGCCTGTTTTTGCATGGATTCCTGTGCAGTTGTGGTCATTTGAGTGCAGTGTGGGTCAGATACATAGTTTTGATATATATTTTGCCACACCCCCTTTTAGTCGACTAATCGGTCGACAGGACAAGTCTTTAGGCGAGCAAGAATTTCTTTAATCGACGACAGCCTTAGAAATCGGTATGGAGTATCAAGCCTTTTCTATTGTATCGAAATTGAGTTTGACATTTTAGGATTGCGAGAGCGCTAATCTAGATGATATATTATCGGGCTGCGCAATTAATCGAAATTGAATAGAAATCGCGATTTGAACTGTAGTTTAGATTTGTTAAAACATGTTCTGAAACAAGCGACAAAAACGTAACTAAAAGCGACAAAAAAAACAAACAACTAAAGCAATAAAATGTGTGACAAAAAATGTGACAAAGAGCGACAAAAGCTTGACCAAAAGCGAAAAAAGTGACTCTAAGCAACAAAAACATGACAAAAAGAGACAAAAACGTTCTGAAACACGTGATTGTTTTAAAAGTCAGTCAGTTCTTCACTCTTTTGTCAATTCTTCTGGTTTAAAATGTGAACTTTGAACAGAAATCCCAAATCTCAGAAAATCTCAATTCGATATTCTTCTCAAATCACGCAGCTCTATTATACGATCGTCAACTCTGTGTATTAAAACATGACTTTACTAAAATTAAAAATATACCTCTGCGTTTTAACAGCCTCTCAAAGGTTTTCAGCGCTCTAAAAGCCCGAGGCAAACTTGTCCAGCGCTTTAAACCAGATTAACTCCGATGAACTTAAGCTGATCCCAAACACTCACAGTAGCCCGAGTGAGAGCGGGGGAGCTTTAGGTGACCCAGTGGTGAAAATGTCGTACGCACCCGCTGCACCCACCCCGCCCCCTCCTCTGTGCACCCGCCGACCTCACAGCCTGCCCGGGCCCCTGCGCTCACGCTCAGGAGGAGGAACAGTTGACGAAGCACAAGTGACAAGGACAGAGGAGCGCAGAGCAGAAGTGTGACACCATCGGGGGCTGAAAATGGACAATAGCGGTCCGTAGTATGTGTGTGGTGTGTTCACTGGTCCGTCGTAAATGAAACGTAAAGCGAAACTAAATGTGGGTGAAGTGCCAAAAAGTTGTTATCGCTGTTTTTTTACTTTCAGAGTTCACACTTCTGTAATTGTGAATTTAAGCATAGAGCTGCAGCGAAGAGAAAATTAAATAAATATGACAATTTCACCATAAAGTCAGAGGCGGAGCAAGGAATTTGGGGGCCCAAGACAAAAATTAAGAACAGGCTCCTGCTCCAAGTATGATTTTCTGTAACTTTTCTGTCGTATCTCTTGAATCGTTTTCGAAAGGAAGCTTTTGTTTTTCTTTTATGTTTCTTTTTTTTTCACGTGTGGTGACAGGTTCGTAAATTTGAGGTGGTAATTGAACTATTGTAAAATTCAAATTCATGTGTGCAATAGCTACAGCTTTAAACAGGGGGTTTGGGGGTCCTTCCCTAGAAAAAATATATAAGAAATCCATCCATATTTCCCCTATGTTAACACATGTTCAGATGATTTAAATACATGCTTTTCATTTGTAATCATGTAATGTTATATTTTATTTACTATTAAACTTTGTTAGGGGATGGCTTGGGCAGAATGAATACATCTGACAATCCCACAATATTTTTTCTTTCTTTAAGTTCACTGTGACTTTACTGTGATAATAATAAGTGAAACTACGTATACTCATTTGAGCAAGTATTGATAAAAAAAAATCCCTTTAACTGGACAAAATTTGACCTTTTGGGAACAGTTTTAGAATGATATTGAGCTTTATCAGAACTAGTATAAGACCTCTATGTTTATTAAGAAAGTACTTTTCTTTTGTGTTGAAGATATCAGTCTGCTGTCTTAAACCTCGACCTAAAAATGATAGAATACACTACACTACTTTTACATGAATCTATAGTGTTTGACACCAACGCTAAAAGATTTGGCAGCAGGGATGTCAAAATATCACATTTTAGTGTTAATTATTTCAAGGCTAAAATAAAAGTGTTATCAAAAGTGTAGACAGTGCTATCAAGGAATATCAACATTATTTGGTAAAAAAAAAAAGGGACATCTTAAAATAAAATAAATAATTACTTAATTAATACACTAACTTTAAAACCCTTAATTAAATAGTCACTAATCTTAATAAACAATTTGTTCATCATTAAGTCTTTGTTCGTGCTTTACAAAGGTTAAATAAGGTGCAGTATAAAGTGGTAATTATTATTTTGGTAATCGATTAGTCTAGCGATTATTCCCACGATTAATCGGTTAGAGTGCAAAAGACCCTTTAAGACCCTTAAATCTAAGAATTTTAATCAGTGTATTATTTAATTAGTTGACAACCATTCTTATAATCGATTAGTTGAGATTAATCGATTCACTTTTTGCAGCCCCAAAGTCATCAAATATTACAAGGTTTTCCCAACATGTCTTACAAACATCAGCTAAAAAGGTTGATAAAAGTGGACTCTTCATCTGGTCCTTTGCTTTTACAGATGAAAACTAGTTCAGATAGAGTCCATGCCTTAATAAAGACGAGTTCCCTGAGTGCTCGTGTAGATTCAATACTTTGTAAACGTCCTTCAATCCGCGCTGTATCATTTCTTTACCATGTACTCCGAACACTGAGAAGGACTAACTCGATCCAAGTGAGAGCAATAGAATCTGCAGCCTTTGTGTGGTCCGGGGCTGAAGCCGAGCCTGTATTGTTGGCGTTACTTGAGAAGGAGAGGTGTTTGTGTGAGCACATTAAACAGAGCGGGTCAAGAGCACACTGTAGGTGGAGGTATTTTTTACTAAGACGGTGCTGCGCAGTTTGAGGCGTTCTGGTTTTCTCATTTTTCAGGCCCATGATGAAAAGTGTAAATAGTACAACATAAAAGACAAATAAAAACTTCTGCCACGGAAAAGGTTCACTCTCAAAATGGAATTCAAGGGTGTCGGGTTCGTTTTTAAAGGGGACAAGATGTTTGACGATTCAAAAGAGAAAATATTTAATTTGGAATTGCCATCTAGCAATAATTATTCATCACTTTGAAACCCACGAATTTAAAGTCCATGTCCTGATTTCAATTGGGGCGGCACTGAAATCGCAATTTGAATTAACCAAATTAGCAAATCACAAAGGCTGAAATTATTTAGTCCATAAACAAAATATCCTGTTTTATTCTGCATAAAAACTGATAAATCTGTAGTCTAGATTTGTTAAAACGTGTTCTGAAACCAGTGACAAACATGCAGCAAAAGATACAAGTGCAGCCAAAAGTGTGAAAAACACACACACGTACATAAGCGTCAAAAGCATGACTAAATGCAACTAAACACAACAAAAACGAGTCTAAAAGTGTCAAAACGCATCTAAAAGTTTCTAAAACATGACAATAAACAACAAAAATGTTCCGAAACAATTGATTCTTTCCTTCATTTGTCAGTTCATATTTCAGTCTTTTTGTCATTTCTTCTGGTTGTGTTTAAAATGTGAACTTTGAAATCTAATCGTAATTGCGAAACTGGTCAGAAATATCTCAATTAAATAGTTTTCCCAAATCGTGCAGCTCTAACTTCAGTGCAACCATTTTCAGGGATTGACACACCATTTGTTAAACTATTAAACGTTATGTCCTATTATACTTTACAAAGTGGTATAGAGAGCCAACATTTTGTTCAGGGCTGCAGGATATCGCAATTGAATAGAAAACGCAAAAGCAAACTGTAAAGACTGCAAATATTTAAGTCCTTTGCAAAGAACAAAATACCTTGTTCTGGTGATCATGCATTTGTATCCTCACGATTGGACTACTGCAACAGCAACAGTTTGTTTACTTGTAGAGAGAACTGACCCGGTTGCAGATGGTTCAAACCTCCGCTGCAAGGCTTTTGACCCACACAAGCAGGAGAGCACTTATAACTCCTATCTTCAAATCTTTACTTTGGCTCCCTGTTATTTTTCGTGTGCACTTTAAGGTTTTGGTGCTGACTTTTAGAGCGTAACAGCTGAAAACTTTCCTATTTCTGCATTCCCGCCCCATAGGCTCAGGACCACTGTGACCAAATGTGTTGTTATGTGTTACTATTAATGCTGTTTAATTATTATTAATGTGTTGTGCTGATTGTGTATATTTATTATTCTCATGCCAATGTGAAGCACTTTGTGACCTGTGTGTGTGAAAGGTGCTTTACAAATAAACTTTACTCATGCACTCACGTAACCTGCTAAACCCTGTAAAAACATCCTGAAATGCATGAGATGCTTGTATGTGTTTAGCAGTTCAAGTTTCAGTTTCAGTTTTCACTTAATAATGTTAATGCTCCTGAATGTGATAAAAACGCGCCCTTTGAACAGGGACAAAACTCTAATCATGGTCTGGTTGACAATAGTTTGGGCATTTGTAGGGTGTTGGCAATATCTCTTTAAAAGGTGAAGATAATTTGAAGTCTATATGACAGTTCAGACGATACATTTCACTAAAACGTCGTGCCCATGATTGTATGTAATATTTTACTAAACATTTTGCCTATTTGTCCCCAGTTTGAGCGTTTTTGAAAGTTTATAATTGTACTTCCTGGTTGAACATTGCGAGCAAATATGACATAGTTAGAGGCAATCACACAATTATCACCTAGCAACCAGACTGTAAACAAGGGCCAAAATCCATAGAAATTACACAATATTATGATTTGACAAATAATAATACCTGATAACACTTTACAAACTCTCAGAAAAAAGTGTAAATTGAGTGTTAACTGCCGCTGTGTTTTACAACGGTCGTCGCTTTTTGATGACATCACAGAGGGATTACATTTTAACACTCAGCACTACTTCCTGCAATTTTAGATTTGTATTTTTCAAAATGTCTTCATAAATTAAGAAAGCTAAGTCAGAAAAGTTAGAAAAACATGATAACCTATTATATATACTTTGAATACAAATGAGATTTAGGGTCTCAAGATGAACTTTTTTTTAAAGTTTAGGGTAATGTTTTAATTCGTAATTTTGGAGAACACATTGGCCCAGATTTGATTTGACTGCAAATAAGACGGTTACAACTTCCTTTTTATGTTTAACATGCCCAGGAGCACGACAGTTTCCTTTTATCCTTCTAGATGACAAAAAGGAATACATTAAGAAAAAGTCAGAGGGTCCACGGACTCTTGTGAGGTTAAAGACACACATTTCTGTTGGACTGACATAACATCTTCTGACCATCACCACCGGCAAACAAAGCAATTCTATCTATCGCCCCAGACAGATAGAATGTAATTACTGTAAGATCACAGTGACATCGCTTGCTCCTCTCCAGTGACTGTTGTGCATGTCGGTGTGGCCTGCTCCTGGGAACCTCTCCAAGCCAAGTAGAACCCCATGATTTATACCTCTTCCTCCCGCGTCCTGCCTGTGTGTGCGCCTGTATATGTGTGTGCGTGACAGATGGCTCGCATGTCCTGTGGTTTATGACACCTCCTGTATCCCGCCCGGCCCTCTCCCTCTCTCGCCGCACGCTCGCACACACGCAGGGACGAGCTCGGAGCGCCGTACATCAGTGTCACTGCAGTAATTACAGGCCTATCACGTCGCCATAATCTCGGGCCCCGCTCTGACGCGATAACAGCCAGCTCCCATTGTCCCCTGTGTACTCTTTGAGTTTGTATGCGACGCCGCTGCCAAAGCTGAAGCGTGACTGCCGGGACAATGTATGAATTAAGACGGGCTGATCAAACACGGATTTAATGCTCGCTTGTGTGTTTTATGGCGGTAAGAAATTTTACTCATTATGGCTTACGGTGCACACCTTACATGAATAATAGGGGCAAACGCTGCAGTGAATGATCTCAAAATAAGCGAGACACATATCAGCAACACTCTGAATTTAATACAATATTGTTAATGTAGATCTTCCATCCAAAAGAAATACGACAAAATACAGTATGTTTATAGGCTTTAAATCTAAGACAGAACTGATAACTGCTATTTATATCTATATCTAACTATCTATACATTGATTTCAGTTTCCTGTTAAAGACACCTTTGAAGACTTTTGACCATTCAAAAGATACAATATTTTGTTTTGAAATGCAATGGCGCTAATTTTTGATCACTATGAAAGCCTTGGATTCAATGGTTAGAGCTGCATGATTTGGGAAAAATATGTAAATGTGACTTTTCTGACCAGTATTGCGATTGCGATTAGATTTGCAATTTAGGTTTTAACAATGGGATTCTATTTGCAGTTCACATTTTAAACACAACCAGGAGAAGCCTGAAATATGAACTGACAAACTAATACAAGAATGTTTCAAAACCTTTTTGTCAAGTTTTTGTCGTGTTTTTTCCGCTTTTAGCCGAGTGTTTGTCGCTTTTTGTCATATTTTTGTTACTTTCAACCACATTTTTGATGCTTTTAGTCTCATATTTGTCAGTTTTGGTTGCGATTTTGTTGCTTAAAGTTGCGTTTTTGTTGCTTTTCAATGCGTTTTTATCACTTTTAGTAATGTCCGTTTTTGTCACTTTTAGTTGCGTTTTTGTTACTTATTTCAGTACGTCTTAACAAATCTAAACTACAGGATTAGAATGCATAATAAAACATGATGTTTTGTAGTTTGGATGACATTATTGCTCTTTAAACATTGTGTCCATTCGATTAATTATGCAGCTCTACTTCAATACCTAATTGGCTGCTCTTAGTCATAATATACAATGCAGTGGCGGCTGTGAATATACGCACGTGTTGACAGAATGCAGTGCAATGTCTCGTTAACATTTTAGAGGTCAAATGCAAACCAGCAGGGTTCTGTTTGTCACCTGGAAAACGGCTGCCATTTAAAGTCCCATTTGGTGACTCACACAGAACACAACTCTGCTACTAAATAATCTTCACAGTATTGCATTTGTTCCAGCTCAGCACGCTAATTATAGTACATGCATGATTGTCCTTTTGAGTGTCTGTTGGTTTAAAAATAATATGGCAAGTACTGAACTGGCATGCTCAAAATTGCGATTGCCATTAGATTTACAGTTTACAGAATGGGATGTAATGATATCAAAAACCTCGCAGTACGATTTGATTTGATGGAATACTATTTAAATAATATTGAGATCTTTTGAGGAGGCAAGAAGAATTGTAGATATTGTATTTTTTTTCCTTTTGAAATGCCTTGGCCAGACCTTATTGTGAATAATAGTCAGAATCCAAATATTTAAAAGTGCTTAATAACATTAAAGTGCGTATGACAGGTTTTTACAATTTTCTCATTTTGACTTTATTTGGTGTATTAATCCCTGCTGTAGATATAAATTATGGTTTCACACAGGTAGCTGTCTGTGGAAAAATGTGTTGAAAATTACAGGAAGTAAACAAATTGATGATATCACACTAGGGAGACAGGATATGCATACTTTACCAATTTAATTTAATCCTAACCTTTTTTTTTTACCCTTTAAATATTGATTCAACAAAATAAAGGTGTTCACATATATTTTTCTTTGTCAAATAAAAAAAATCTGTGACATCGGCCCAATGTACAGGATGGTTTCTTGGCAATTTCCTTGTGTGATGTCATCATTTACAACCAGGAAGTAAAATTTAAAACCTACAAAAAAGGCTAAACCAGGATAGAATTTGTAAAGATTTTAGCAGAATTTGAAATATATCGTAACTGCATTTTAGTTAAATGAGTAGTCCAACCTGTCATAGGCCCTTTAAGTTAGTTATTTCTATATTATCTGCACTGAATGGGAGAGAAGGACCATGGTCGATTTAGAAGGGATGGAATGATACTGGCTGGATAAAATTCTCTCGACAGTTTGATTGTCATGTTACGATATGAAAAACAGCAGGTCCACGGGAAAAAAACAATGGTTTAGCCCACTCCGGCAGACCAAAGCATTATTGACTACATATCCCATGACAACTTGCGCCGCTATCAAACCAAGTAGTAAGTGAAGTAAGCAAGAGTAAGTGAAGATGGCGTGGATTCTGAACAAAATGCCGATATAGCAGCATTTACCTCAGACGTGTGGAAGCATTTTGGTGTCGCATTTTCAACAAACGCTAAAGGCAAAAGGTGACAGACAGACGATCGACAGCATTGCCACATTAAAGTGCAGAGTGTCACGGGAAATGCAAGCAACAGGCGACATCATTTTACAACACAAACACCCACAAAAGTTAGCAGCACAAGGGCTCAAGAAATAACATGCTGGATCGCAGAAAATATATTAGTCATTATTGTTGTTCCTGTCATAACTTGAAAATTGCGCGTTAGATTTGCCATGTGTGATCATTTGTTCTAAAATATGACAATAAAGTCCTAATAATTAATGGCAAGAGCATATTACATTGTCACATTGTCTTATTAGTATTATGAACATGGATACATCATGTTGAGCTCTTCTAAGATATCGTGAGCTTCTTCATGATATCGTAATACATATCGTATCGTGAGGTTCATATCGTGAGTTAGTTAATTTTTTTCATCAGTTGCTGCAACAAAACAATGCATTTCAGATTATAATTTGATATATTATAACAGCCCAAGATATTATTGTGAGATATTATTGTGAGACTGACAATATTTTGGTTATTGTTACGTAGCGTTTCATATAACATTTGGGATTCTGTTTAATCAAATCAATCAATTCAAATGTAATAATAGAGCTAATTGATTAAATAAAGTGTTGCCAACGTACTGAACCAAAGAGCAATAAAAACAGCATTTACGACAAATAAAACAAAAACCTCTAAGCAAAAGTAGAACAAGATGCTAATTTCAAACACGTCCAGGAGCTTTAACATGTGAGAGAAAAAAATGCATAATGAACTGCTAAACTAAATCAAGAATTCCATGCATTTCAGAACATGTTTGTACAGTCTAAAAACTAAAGGGTTGGCAGTTTTCTTACATATTTAGTATGTCTTGCGCAGCTCTAGTGGCCACACATTTAAAAGAAGTAAACTCTAAAGCCAGATGAGATGTTTTCTGTTTGACTTCCTTAGGAGAAAGTGACTTACAGCTTTGAGGTGTGGCTCCAAACAAAAGTCTGTTTTTCCATAATGAAAACCGGCGAAGTAAGAGTCAAATGTGTTGCACTCTGTTAGTCACACGTTTGCCAAAATCAGATTAAGGAATTCACACTCATTATCATTATCTGCTGCTGTCAAGTAATACAACTTAGAGCAATTAGTCTTCCAGCGAATTAACAAGTAGGAAAAGTAAGGATTTACAACAACTGAGCTGTGAAAAGAAAATGCAAGCTGATTGGGAAACTATAATTAAAGTGTTAATGTTTCATATTCTGTATTCAGTGCACTGACTTTTTAGATGACTTTAGAGATCCACATTGCTTTATGCAGTACTAACGCTTTGAACCTCACAATGATGTCATAACCTGCAATGATTACACGTCCAACTTTTCATGTCAATTTGAAATGAAAGGAACGTAAAGACATGGACACACTTTTACACAACGTGTAAGGCTGCAACGACCAATCGTGACTTGTCTATGAAAATAAATTGATAATCATAATCGTTAACTGGACTATGCAGTCTAAAACACATGTCAAAAGACCTTTTATAACAAATACAGTGAATTAATACATCAAAATAAAAAAAAGAATGGATTATTGCTCATTTTCATCAATAATACTATAATTCATTCATAAATATTCTTTATCTAGAAGCCTTTAGTCACCATTTTAATCTTTATTTGGCTGATAATGTATTTAAAAGGTTTAGATATACAGTCACTGACTAGTCACCTACTAAAATAATCATTAGTGCAAGCCCTACTGTGTAATATGTAGGTTTATTGGAACACAATTAGTGCAACGTTCATATTCAAACTCGATACAAACAGGCCTTCTCCTCTACTGAGCAGCCCTTGTGTCTCTTTCACTGTACAAACGGCATCCATCCTTTTAGATAAGAAAGTCTTATAGCGCACAGTCGTGACCTCAGGGCCAGGCTTAGCTTTGTCTCATATTTCATTGGACAATATGAGATGCTTTCATAATATACACACGTATTAAATCAAATCAATGTAACACAATCACTACCAAGGCACTTTCTCTGCATGAAACACACCGAAGGTTTTTGAGCAATAGACTGAGCCGATCGGCCATGAACTGCAGAGACCGACTATGCAGCTACAAAAACATTATTGAAAGAGCCATACACTGACAGATTCATATTGCCATTCAGAAATACAAGACAGCAGTGTTTTGATTCATGAATTGATTTACAGACCTCCACACAGCTAGAAAATGGTGTAGTTAAATACAGACTGCCATAATTGTGTGGTATTAAAGGTGCACTGTGTAACTTATCCAGAGGAGGATATCAGCATTTGAGGGAACATCCACTCACGGACCTCCATGGGGGAGACAATTTTAATGTATTAATTCATTTTAATGTAGAAGACCTGCTCTGACACATACTGTTCAACAACTACAAGGGGATATATTGTACCAAATATTACTAATAATAATGAAGACATGTTGAAGAATGAAGTGATCCATCGGACCAAATGTGTACAGCTATCCAAGAATGCTAATGCTAGCTGCGGGCTGAATGCTAGTGCGATGCTAGCACCACCTGCTGTATTTTGACTGTTGATGTTATCTACAGAACAATCGTTTTACGTTTCGTGGGTGACGCAATGTGAACAACACCTGTAAAAACGCAATTATGACTTGTGTCGACATGAATTATTTGTGCTGAAAATACACATAATCCTCCAGGAAACGTCAAAGTGGGACAAAATAGCGTTTCCCATTGAATCAACAGAGAGTTTTCACCCAAATTGCAATTTGAATGGCCACAATTAGCAAATCGCAAAGGCTGCAATTTTTGAAGTGCAATAATTTCCTTCATAAAGAACAAAATATCCAGTTTCACTCAACATAAAAAAGTCCTAACCCTGTTGTTTAGATTTGTTAAAATACTAAAAGTGACAAAACGCAACAAAAACGTGACTAAAAGTGACAAAATTGTGACTAAAATGCAACTAAAAGCGACACAAACATGGCTAAAAGTGACACAACCATGACTAAAAGCAACAAAAACATTACCAAATATGTGATTATTTTATTAGAATTTATCAGTCTTTATGTAAATTCTCCTGGTTGTGTTTAATATGTGAACTTGGAACAAAAATCCGATGATTAAAACATAATATATACATATACATAAATCACAAAAGTGCACCTTTAATATAATCGACAGTAGGTTTAGTCTTTGGGTCAGTCTTGTCTCCAGAGATTATCTCTTAAAGGAGAAGGTGAAAATAATCAGGATTCAAACTAGTTTTGGCATGAAACACTTTTTGCGCAATACCATCAAGACACAGCTTATTTATGAGCCTTGAATTGTGAAGAGCAGCTCGTGGCAAAAACTAGGGAAAGAGCCACGCGCTGACAGATCCTCAGCTAACCAGAAGGCCTTGTGCTTTTTCAGGTATGGGGCTGATGAAACCTCCACATCAGTCAATCTGTCAACAGTGGACGCCCTCGGCTAAGTTCAAGTGCTGGGTGGAGGGGAGGAGACGAGAGAGAGCAAACACAAATTACTGCATGGGAGAAGAGTTTAAAGGTGGAGAAATGGATAAATAAAAGATTCAAAGGCTTCGAAATGTGTAGGTGGCTTACCAAGAAAATCACTGGCAAGCAAAAAACACTGAGTGCTTTTTAATGGTTGAAATATGAGCAGCAAAATGGTTTGTTAGTAAAAGGGATCATATTGGTTGTGAGTGAAAGTGTAAAGTATTAGTGTGTAAGTCTCAGCTCTAGTCCAATCGGTTTTCTGATGGTTTATTCCTAAAAGCTTTTTTTTTTATCAGGGGCACATTTCCGCATTACGGTTTCTATATTTCAGCTGCTGCTTAATCTAGCCTAGTCGTTGGTCGTTTTATTTCAAACCTGCATGCAGTTTACAACACAAATTCACATCATTCACATACAATCGCCTGGTTTGAAGGGGGGATGGTCGAAGCTTTCGCCTACGGTACGATAAACCGGGACATGGGGGCCTTTTTACTCTCACACGCCGGAGATACTGCAGATGGTGCTGGCTTCCTGCCTCTGAAGCTGGGGACACACTACAAGACTTTCTCAGTTGTGACAGTTTTAGAACGTTGAGGAGGGTCCAAACTACACGACTGGAATCTGTGTGATTACAGAGAGTCTGATGTCCACACTTGACATTTTTACCTTATTAAACATCTTTATAAGTCCGTGGTGGTTGTAAATTTATTTTCGGGCCATTTGAAGCCACCGTCGTCGCCCCCTGCTGTCTCTGAGTGGAAAACCAGCCTTGCAACTTTCTTGACGCCGACACAAAGACAACTCTCCTGGCTCTGTTTTTTTTAAATATTTTTATATGTATTTAAAATTCCTTATTTCAATAAAAAAGCTGTCATTTTACTGGGAGTGTACTGGGAGTGCACACTACATGACTCTGACTGACTAACTAAATACACTTCTCCTCCACAAAGTACAATCAAGAATCTACAAAAACAACGTTGTAATCGTTAATAATGATAGAACTCAATTGAATGCATTATTTAGGCTGTTGTGTTTCCTGACTAACAGCGTCTTGTGACTCCTGGCCAAAACAGTCCAAAATAATGCGCTACAAGTGACGCTAACGCACACTGGATTTAATCAAGTGGACATTAAAAGTAGCGACAGAGGAAGCCAGTATTGTTTTGATCATTTATATGGGACAGACGTGAGCTGCAAGAGAGGAGGAGAAAAAAGAAGGAGGGGTGAACTACGCAGTGAGTGTTTGTTTATCGCGTCAGCTATAGTTTGAAAGTAAAAGTAGTGTGTGTGCCCTTTCTAGCATTAAACTGATGTTTAGGCAGGGATAATAAGCACACGACTTGCTGTTGCGCTTTTTGTGCATCTCACTTTTCTGAAAAGACAAACGTAGAAAGTTTTATCTCCGACGCTGTTCCCGGTGTGTGTCCTTCGCTCTTTCTGTGGTGCACACTTTATGATTCGATCGCAACTCCAGTCGTAACAGGTCCACACTGCGAGACCGAAGCAACTGTGTCTAACTTCCACAAGTGACAACTGAGCGTGAATGAGTCGCAACTGAAAATCACAGGAAAATTGGGCAAAAAAAGTATGTACTGACCTCAGCTTAACGGTAAAACAACAATAATAATAAGACAGAATGAGCAGTCAAAACTGTCAGGAATAAAAACAAACCTTTTAAGAATAGTCCCTGTTCTGTCCCATATTCTGTAACCTTTTAAACGAAAAATATTCTGCATTTTTCATATTGTTATTAGCCTTTAAACATGCTCTTGAGTACCTTAAATTTGCCATCTCAAACTAAAAATGTTTCTTACTCTAGCCTTGTATAAAATGACACTTAATGCACTTCACTATGTGCATACAGCCAGTAGATGGTGCCAGTGCTATATACAATCTAGTGAAGTTATCTGTCAAAAAAAGCAATATGGACGATTAGCTGTAGCAGTTATCGCTTTTAAACAGCAGAAATGTTCAGAGCGAATCTGGCCATGATTTAAGGACTGAAAACAGCAGAAGATTCTCAGATAAATGACGTAGATGATCCGAAAACACGTCCCGGATCGGCGGTGTTCAGCATAATGTGTGTTTGACGCTCGGAGAAGGGAGGATTTTCTAATGGACATTCCTCACAACAGCGTGAGTGCAACTGAATGCTACTTTAGGTATGTTTTTGATGACGGAACATTGTTAGGACATGCTTAAAAGCTAAAAAAAAAAAAAGTGCTGTAGCAGAATATGTTTCCTTTAAACCTTTTAGGTAGCGGGTATGACATTTTTACTTGTTTCCTAGTTAAGACAAGATTTAAACAAGTTAATGGTTTTATCCTTAATATTCAGTTCAAATTCAAGCTCATAAAAGTGCACTGAAGATGAAGATTAATAATACAGTAAAATTGAACTTCAACAGACAGAAGAGTACACTTAATCATAGAAAGCCATCATATTGATTTTAAGTGAGTGTCTTTGAGTACAAACTGGCTATATCTGCTAATGTGGGAATAAAAACCATGAGCTTGATTGGTTCTCTAAAGTTGGACCGCTGCCAAATGAACCAGGGAGATAAAATGCCACTCTGACTTTCACTTCTGCAAAGTCTTACGGTAATGAGGCGGCATGATATCCGCTCCAGAGCTCCATTAAGACTTTGTAAAGACTATTTTAATTAAATACAGTTAACATTTTCCCTGTGCATTTCCCTGATTTAACCTGTATTAGTCACAAAGTGGAAAGACACAAAGTTCTTGCAGCTGTTGTGTTCTGGGAGTGTCATGGCAAACAGCAAAGCATCATCAGCCCACAAGAATGCAGCGATTTTCATGTTTGTTTGGGGTTTACACCAGAAGCCCTTCCTCTTGTACTAAGGCTGAAAAGATTCATCAGATAACCATGACTCATCAATTAAAACAACAGAAAATCACTGTCACTTGGACTATTCAGAAACGTTTCCTCAGACGGTTTGCAGACTTGAGTTTTATCACAAAGACAGTTCTGTAATTCAATCAAAATGATATAAAACACTGATTGTTTAGTTCTGAAAAATAGATTTGTGAGGTCTGAAATTGGGAGAAAAAAAACTTAAATTTTTATGCCGCCCACAAATAAAACTGTTTACAACGGCTTTCACGATTGGTGTTGTTTTCGTTTTCACATCTGAAGTGAATATCCAATATTCATGAACATAATTGTGTTTTAAAAACGGATTAAGCATTTAAAGTGCATGACAGGTTTCCATGTTTTTTCTAATTATGACTTGGTTAAGTGGGATGATACTGGTAAATATTTATCAGAGTTTTACATGAATAAAGTGGAAAAAAAAAGTTGAAAAGAGAAGTACAAAAAAAGCGCAGAGTTCTGAAATGGAATTCCTCTAAGTCAAAAACACAGAAATTTCCATCCAAATTACAGGGTCAATTTAAGCGCAACAAACACATTTTTCTGACAGTTTAAATATTCATTTGACACAAGAATGAAGAAAAACAGAGCACTCATAAAAACGAATCCTGCACACTCATTCGGAAACAGAGATAAAATCAAGAAAGAAATGGCATATTATTGTACCCTAATCTGTTAAAAATGTTATCTTGGATCTTGGAGGATTAGTAATAAGAGTTGCTGCTATACGTGGAATCATTGATCATTATTCAATCACACCGAGGACTTGCCAAACGCAGTAAAACACTCTCATGCGAGAACTATTCTGACACGCTGTCGAAAAGACTTGTTATAACGGATTCGGCGGCAGACTCTGCGGTCAAAATAAACTTTTCAACAGCGCGCTTCTGGTGGAATTAGCCCCGGATCATCTTTGTCAGCCGGTCTCTCCTTCATTTACCCTCGGCTCGGTGATAAGCGTGTCTGATCCTGCTGATGTATCGCTGTCTTCAGTCAAACTCTGCCTCTACAGCGCCCTTTCAATCAGACCCCTGCTCCGTGCCCTCTGCAGTAGATCAAGTCTCCTGCCACACACAACCAGGTGGCAGGATGCGCTAAAGCTTTACCTCATAAAACATTGATCATCCTTGTCAGAGTGTGCGATAACCTCTTTCACAAAGCCCTGTAATGGTCGCTTCTTCCAAATGTTAAATTTAAAGTTATTCATGCCGAGGCGCTGGACAATGACCCAGGAAACACAATTTAAGTGATTAAAGGTGAAATAAATGGCTGGCACGAAGACGCAGGATCAACAGTGTGGAAGCCAGGAGTCCATACTGAAATAATCCAATGTAAATTTGTGGAGAGAACGGAGGGAATTTGAATGCCTCAGCACTGATCGCTTTGGCAATGGAAAAACTACAGAAGGAAATGTCGATTGTTGTTTCAGGGATACGACTAACAGTTATTTCCTAGACATTGACTAGTCAGCTCTTTTTGATTAGTATGAATATTTTCCTTTTTAAATTCAGTATCAAACAAATAAAGGTTGAAGCTTCAAGATAGAGAATGTTTAAAAGTGTATAATTTTTGTACATTTTGATTTAATAAAGACACCATAAAAAATAAGGTCCTTTTGTCTTTAGAGTCTGTATAGTCCAGATAACGATTATGATCGTCAAAATACGACGATTATTTTTTTTATAGTCGACTAGACACATATAATCGATGAATTGTTGCTGCCCTACGTTGTTGTTATAGAAAACAAAGGCTGATGACTGGGGAAAGGTATAAAAACACTTAATGTTGCAAATTTACTTAAATCATTACCCCTTTCTTCTTAACAATATCTTAATCTTTGGAGTCTTTGGGAGTTTATTTTGTTATTGAACAACAAACATCCTGTGCAGCATGATAATGATTGACTTTTTCTGAATAAAAATAAAGAACACACAGTCTTTCTCTCAACACGAGCTGCTCTCTGACCTTCAGCACACCTGACTTCTGTAACCACTGGACACTGGAGCATTTTACTCATTATCTCAGTAATTGCCTCGTCATGCTCGTTCAGTACGCATTCAGGGAATATGCAATTTCCTGATTTTATATTCTGTGTGCCGTTTGCCCTTTAGGACCTTCATCTCGCTCAGTGAGAAATGCACTTGTTTGTGTTGTATGGTCATTAACAACTGTGACCACCTGTGTGGCCATTTTGCTGTGGTAATGGGCTGCGCGGCGTGTATGGCCTTCAAAACTACATCAATACAATCTCTGCATTGCTGCAGGTCATGGCTTATTCAAGTTTAAAATGGTACTTTTTACACACTGCATATGACAAACTAATATTGCTCAAAAAAGAGGTTATTTATGTTTTTATATTGTGCAAGTCTCAAGCAAGAGTGAACGAGATCGATGACAGCATTCACTCTTTTAATACAATATAAAATATAAAAAGTCCAAATGCAAACGCCAGAAGGTTATTTAAATGAAAAGAGTGGAGATATGGATAACTAAATAAAAGTCTTAAAGGTTGTTCTTGTCAGTTGTCTCATGGATGTCCAGAGGGTGTTACAGCTTCGAGCACTGACAATTCTTGGCGAACTAGAGATGTGTGTCTGTGTCTGCATAAAGCAACACTGCTTCATGTGTAAACAATGCAGGGTCATCTGGCTAAAGACTGTCAGAGTGTAGCCTGCCATAAACTGCCCGACACTCACAACTTTGCCTGTATTTTCTCCATGTGCACGGATAAAAACTAATTGTGTACAAATGTTCACGTAGTCGTTTGCAGAATTTGCATGTAGAGAGCATCTGTACTCAAGTGCGTGTCTCTGATGACAGCAGGCTGATTAAGCCGTTGCATAGTAATGAGCTATGGCTGTCTGTCTGGCAGCTGCTCTGACAACCTCTTTTCACCAGTGGTCCTCCCACACACACCAGTGGACAGGCACAAAACGCTGCTGCAGAAGTGTCCACGCAGAGAACATAACAGGTTTGACTCTCGTTCATGAGTCATAAAGTTGTACTAATCCAGAACAAGCTCGACCAGCCGTTGAAATGAAGAAAATGAACAAAATAATGCAATTTACTTGTCCGCAGCTTCAACTTCGTGATTTTCCAAAGGTTAACTCAATTTTATACAGTTAGAAGACACAAGAAATTATAGTGAATGTGAGTCTAAATATTGACTCAAACTCACAACACCTTGCACTTCCCAACGCAGCAAATGTTGATAACATGCAACAGTTCTGTGCTACAATGAACCATTGTGGCTCAAATTTAAAGCAGCTTCAGCCACACATACAGTGGCAATCACCATAAACAAATCTCTCAGAAGCTATTTTGCAATACTCGTGTACAATCTCTACTAATGTGCTATAACAAATACAATTTACTGCACAAATTGCCTGAAGCTTGCAGTTAATGGTGAAATTGTTTTATGAGGACAGCCCCTTATCCCTCAGGGACCCCGATGCAGCCTGGGAGCGAGCCCCAGTGCATTGTAGCTCGTGTGCATCCGTAGCCTTACCTTGTTGATGTCCCTTTCCTGACATCACACATCATGCACTTAAAAGCCTCTGCCGTGTTCTTGTACGTGCACACGCTGCAGTCCCACAACCCCTCGTCGGAGGATTTCGGTTGACGCTTCGGCCTTTAAAACAAGAAATAAAACGGCAAAAGGAAACTCATTAAAAGACAAGGAGCGACTGGTGAACGCAGGAGAAGAAAGGGGAGTGAGGGGAAACCGAAAGAGTTCGGTTTGCTACCAGGAAGGTTATCGATAGCACACATCTGGGCTCGCCTGATAGGATTTAGGAAATCATCTGCAGACGCGCTGTTCCGACACTGTAATTGGCGCTGAGGTTTTCACACGCGCACACACATTCACAGAGAGAGCGAGGGAGAGAGACCGTGCAGGAGAAACCCCATTTTTCCGCCGATGTCCGCTCCCCCACCGCGGAGATCTAGGACACTCCGCCTTTGTGTTTACCTTGTAGGACTCCTCTTGTCTCCCATGCCAGACCACAGTTTATCTGGAAGCGCTATGACGAGTACAGGATATGTTCTTTCTATTATTTTAAGTAAAGAAGCGATGCGCTTCTGCCGCTCGGCTTCCAGCTGTCGTGGAAACTCCGCTTGGGAAATGGTCCCGTGACTCGCCTCGGCCAATCAGCGCGCGCGTCACTTCCCGAGGCTGACATTCCTCCTGATGAATCCATCCATGCACCGCCTTCATGCGCCCTCTCCGAGCTCTTCAGCTTACACCTTACACTTACATCAAATCATCATCAAATGCTTCATTTATCATTTGACAAAACCTTTGTTTTCATCTCACAAAAAAATGTTGCCTCTGCAAGACGTTTTAAATTCCATTTTGTCATTTCCAATTTAAATTCCAAATTGTAGTCAGGTCTAATGTTACATGTTATAATTGTTGGGTTTCAGATGACGGAACAGCATTCTATGAGCCAATAATATTTCATACAAATAACGGGCAGCTAAAAGAAATACTGTTTTTTGATGTAATAGAGCCAGTTTTTGGGTGTAGTTTCTAACTGAAATGATTAGGTTGAAATTTTGTGAATTTACTGCTTGAAATGTAAATGTAAATTCACAAAATTTCAACTTGATGATGTCTATTAGTGACAATACCCAAGCGCTTGCAGTATTACAACAAAAACAAGGATTTTAGCAATATTCATTTTACTGCCTCCCATTTGTATTAAATATTATTGTCTCATGGTATGATGTGATGTCATCCATGGTCAGTGAGAATTGTAACGCTAACTGTTGTGCATTATTTTTGAGTAACCACAGCAGTTTATGTGGACATCACCATAGCAACGAGTAAACAAATGAGCTGCTGTTAGCAAGGACTAGCTTCAACTAAAACTGAGATAACCCCTCGAGCAGAAAACAGGTTGTATATTCACCAATGGGACCATGGTAAAGAAGGATTAAACAACACAGTTAGTCCCACAGTTTTAACGCTCTCCGCTGTGCGCAGTGGTGTTCTAGACTCCACATTGATGCGTTAAAACAGTGTAAGGCACAGCTCAGAGTGTTTAGTCACACAGACGAATATAATACTGTTCATTATAACATCCTGCACCAGTAATATATCCTAACAACCTAAATGAAACACAAATGGTTGAGTTGCAAAGTGTCACATAGGCTGCATTTATTTTATATACCTGATATCACAACAACCACTGGTAAAAAAAAAAACAACTAGCATGGGTGAAAATTAAGAGTACATTTAAGTTTATTAGAAAAAGAATATATACATCGAGGACATGGTTCTGGTCTGTGGTGAGTTGGTGACAGACGAGTATAAAGTGTATTAGTCACTGAGTTCCTCCTCATCACTGAAGTATGCACTTTTTTTGATCCTGGGTTTTCTTGAGTCTGTGGAAGAGGACGGACCACCTTCTTCTTTAGATGAAGCTGCCTGCCTTTTACGTCTGACTTCTTCTTCCTCTATACGTGCTTGCTGAGAGGGCAGACAAAGACAGATTTAACAAATGTAATTTTGGATATTCAATGTGCAATCCTAATTGGATCACATTACACCGATATTGTTACAAATTTAAAAACAAAAACAAAGCAAACTATTTCAACTTACCTGGAAGGCAATGGCTTGACTTAAACTGTCGAGAGCTGGATCTTCTCCTTCATCTTCACTTTCTGGTTCTTCTTCCCTAAAAACATATGGCCAGTTAAAACATGTAAATAAATCTGTTAAAGATTCATAATAACAACAACAATAAAACTCACTGCTCTTCGTGTTGTTGGGGCTTGTTCTTCTTTTTCTTTTCTTTTTTCTTCGGAGGTTCCCTCTCACCAAGCATGTTTTTTGGGCATGCATAGCTTAGGTGTCCTGTGTCCTGCATACATAATGATCAGTAACAGACTTGCACACAGCACATGTACAGTATTCAATCTTTGTGTTGCTATTGCATGTTAAAAGACACTTACCCCACATTCATAACACTTGGACTTGTCTGTATAGTTCCTTCTCCTTATAAACTCAGTTGCTCGTCCATTATCAACAGCGATACTTGCTTTAACTGTTCTGCCAAACAACTGCAACATTCAAGTAATATTGCTTGATCAACCATACCTCTGCAGACAATTATTACACACAATGAGGTAAAATAAAGCTAAAGAGACCATGGACTCTTTAGCTGTGACAACTGCAGTGGTCATCTTGTGAATAGAATAGTAAATAATATAAAAACAGGGCCGGGAATGCATTAATTGAAGGGTTTAAAGGTGTGTTCACGTTATGTGTTCCTAAATTGAGTTTATTTTTGTGCTCATATGGACTTGGTTTAGTCCCGTTCCTGTCCTTATTTATTCCTGATCTAGTCCAGCTTTAATCTCGGGTTTAGTCACAGTTCTGATGTGCTGAACGCACCCTTTATTGACAAATAACAGTATATTTGTGGTCCAGATAATGCAGAGAACTGTACTTGTATCTGTCAGGACATTTTTGCTCTAAAATATGAATAGAAATCGAACACGGCTGCAGGAACTGGCTGTTGGTTGGTAGGTTACCATGGCAATGATCTCTCAGGCCTTTATCATACCCACTTTTTATATGATTATACCTCACAGATGGCACATTAGACTTGGCATCACTGACCTGTTTATTGTTGATTGTTCGTGCACAGTTATGAGCAGATTCTCTGTCCAGGAAGAGGACAAATGCCACACCTTTACTTCTTCGAGTGTCTTTGTCTTTAACTATTGTCACCCTAAAAAACATGACATTACATTGCAGCAAATGGCCAAACAACAAAAACAGTATTTTCATTCATACATGAATTAATTGCTGACAGATACTTACTTCACAACTTTGCCATACTTGGTAAATAGCTAATAAAAGAGAAAAGTTGACTATTTATACAATGTGGCTTAACAACACAGCGTTATGACTTCTCTACAGTACAATTTACCTTGTGTAGATCATTGTTGGTGAGAGAGAAAGGTAAGTTTGACACATACACAGTGCTTTTGCTTGGTGCCAATCCCCCACTCATGATGGACAAACGCGTAATGCCGTTTTCAAAGACCGCGCATAGTGCAAAGTTGGATTTACGCATACACTACAAAATCGTACGGATTAAATGGGAAATTGGTAAAGTAGAAAGGTAAAAAATAAAGGCTGCGATTTAAGCTAACAAACACAAACTCGGGCGCATTTTAAGAACGTTACTGAAGCCTGGCTGGCACACAAAGATGACGTATGTACGACAAACGCCACCGGGAAAGCTATGCTAACTGCTAACCAAATGATAGCAAAGAATCAGACTGGATTATTTTGCTTATCTGCGCCACATATGAATAAATCTAAGTGGGGGTACGTGCATCTTGTTCAAAGCTGATCTAAGAATAATTGTCCAGTGATTGGTGCTTTTCTTTTATCTGAAAACATCCACTAATCTTGTGGCTCTCTGTGCTAAACATGCGATGCGGAGTAGCAGCGTAGCACCAGTGTAAATGCTAGCACATTAGCAATTATCTAATGTGATTGTTGTGCAAATAGCTTTAAAACAAATGATAAGATTACAAAAACGTTGCAGTGTGATTATGGTGCAATTTGCCAGGTGCACATATTTTTTCATGTTGTCTATGTTTAGACTAACTTTCTGTTATTTTTTTTGTTTGTTTTTTTGCAGCTTTTCCTGAGGATATAATTCAACAGATTTCTCTGTGATTAACATAATAGAAGTAAAAGTAAGTAGTATATGTAAACAGTGTTGCCATGCTCTGCTAAACATCTTAAATACATGATATCCCAGAGCTGTTTTCAATAATTTTCACAGTAATCTTGTGTTATTTAGGTGCATGATGATCATTGATTTCAAATTGTAAATCACAGTTTTCAGTGACATCACAATGGGGAGGATAGGTCCACTGTTGCAATGATGACACAATGCACAGCACTGAAAACATTAGGAAATGCAACTTCCTAGGTTTTTAGATGGTCTGAAAAGACTTCAATACAAGCATTCATGGTCCTGTTTAAGTGTGTGTTCTTACTATCCTGTGACTTTAATGTAATTTGAGAAAGTCTTGTTTAACAGCAAATCAACTCACCTGTTGTAGTCCCGACTAAGTCAATTATTTATGGTTGAATTGTATTAGACTTTAATCTGAGCTGTGTTTTACCTTAAGACAGAACAGTGCCTCCAGTTAGCTGCACCACTCAAGGAATGTTGATGACATTACATGAAAGGTATCAATTGCACATGTGATTTGTCATAACTAAATTTGTTCTGCAGTGGCTTACAGGAGGGAAAGAAATGTACGAGAAGTGTATGACGAGCGCTTTATGAACGAAAGACCAGTAAGTGTCTAACAAAAATTGAAAATCTAACCGCTAATATAAAGGTTTTAATGGACTGATTATTATCTGATGTGTTATTTAAGGGTCCATACCCCCGGGGAGGTGGTGCAGGTGAGAGAAGGGGCCCCTACAGACCAGAGGAAGAATACAATCGTGGTTATGATTATGAAGGAGCACCTCGCTTTTTCCCAAATGGAGGTGGCCCACGCAATTACCATGCTGAAGAGAGGGGCTACCATGGAGACAATGTTCATTTCCCGGCAGAACGAAGGGCAGGTCCAGCTTCAAGACGGGTAAGGGGCAGAATTTAGCTGACTAACTGAGACTGCTTCATTAAAGACATCTTTATTTGCAAAGCCATTATAAATCGTGCTATTAAATATATCTGTGGTGGAGGAGGAAGCTCACACAAACTATGTGTTACATCACTGGTATTCACATGTTTTTTTGGCTGCGTGTACAGCTTTAGAACAGCTTTTTCAGAGAGCAAAGTGAAGCAGGACCGCTCTTGCACAGCAAACGTTTTCTCATCTCAAAGTGAAACACTGTACATCAGACCTTTTCAAACAATTTGCAATTGATGGAATGTATTGTAAATGACTGCAGCCAGTGCAGAGCAGTCTGATATTGACCAGAGTTGTCCAAAAAAGCAGTGAACCGAGATGCTAGTCTACACCATATTCACACTAAGTAAGGTGGTTGAAGTGTCTTGCATAAGGACACATCGACAGAACTTGGTCAGAGCAGGAATCAGTAGTGTGACTAGATACTCATTTGAACAGGAAAAATGTTATGTTGGTAAAATTAATGAAACCACTATTATTCTGTGTTGAAAATTACAGCCTACTGTTAAAAGATTGTTGTTTGAGAATTGTGAGTATTGCACCTTTCCCTTCAAAATTGAGTTTGAAGTTTCAGTATCGTGACAGTCCCTAATCTTGACTTTGTCCTGCTTTTACATTACTCTATGTGCAAAAAGTTTAAAGTCGAGCATTGCCTTTCAGCTTTTCTGTTTTAGGATTGGGCACAACATTCCACAGCACAAAAACACATCATCAGAGCAGACAGTCCAGGGTAGATTGTATGTTTCAACACACTGCAATGTTCTAAGATCTAAATTTTTAATTTCACACCTAGGAAGTCGGAGTCAATTTGTGTTGGCTTCAGATTGATGGCAACTACGTTTATTTGTATTTGCTATCTCTGGCACATGACAGATGTTCCTGTAAATTCTGAAAAGTATGATGTGCAATTTAATGTAATAATTTATTGTATATGGTAATTTCCATAATGTCATGTCAAGAAAAAAAAAACAATTGTAGAGTTTAGGTTAATTTTTGGAAATAAGGATAATGTTTAAATCATTTTCATTAGTTTGTTGTTGTTTTTTTATTGCTTAGTTCTCAAATGTTCGTACATGTATATTGTGACATCACTGTCACTATATTGTGATTATCACTGAATCAAACGCTTTTACAATTTTATTTTGCAGGAAGAATATCCCTACCCTGCTCAGAGAGTTCCTAGAGAAGAACCTCATCCCGGAAGGAATTTAGAATTTAGGTAACCCATTTTCAAAGTTTTTGCTTCTGTCATATTTGTTTTTGTTTTCAGTGTTTTTGCTACAAGGCCATGTTCTTTATGAACTTTAATTATTACTACGGTCAGCAGAGGACTTGCGCATTTCTTGTTCCACTCCAGTCGTCCCTGGAGGCATCTGCACATGAAGTTGTCTGTAGGCTCATCTCAAACACATGTTTGTATCACAGGAAGCAAAAATCACAGCTGCCCTATTGACATTAAAAGCAGTAGCTTGGATTTTATGGCCACATAGTGTATTGCTTAGGATTTTTTTCTCTTCCACTTTTTAGATGTTGCTACAGAAACACCGGGAGACGTAGTGGCAACAAAGGCTGATCTATTTCCCAAACTTTTACTTAGTTTTTTTTCAGCCTGATCACATGCTGTTAACTGGGCTAAAAGTTTGTGAAAGATTAACTTGTTCAGAGAAGACTATGGAAGATGATGATTATCTTTCTCTGAATGTGTTACATTTCCACAGTTCTCGTGCGCCGCCTCATGCGGTGAGAAACCAGGGCATCTTCCCAGCAGCGAGAGCTCTTCCAGAGAGCGGAGAAGACACATTAGTACAAGCCATTCTCAACCTTGACCGCGGGTAAAAACAATTTCTTCTTTTTGAAAAAATGACGGCAAAATTCAGCATACAAAAACATGCAGTATCCTTAAAAATTGCTAGATGGCAGCATTGTGCTATATTTACAAAAGTAGCAACTAGAGACGTTGCTATCAAATTTAGTGTTTGTGATTATTGTGAGTAATTGTATTCTCGATTACTGACACAACTGAGCAAGCCGTGAAATCCTTAATACACTCATTTTTCTTGCATGGGATGAGCTTTATGAAATCAAGCTTTTTGAATGGAAAGTCTTAGTGTGACATAAACAGCTCTTTCTTTTTTGCTTCTGAAATGTTATGATTATTTTTTAGTTTTTATGATTATGTTTTGACCAGATTAATCAAATAACCATTTTCTCTTGACATCCTTAGCAGTAACGTTGGTAATGTGTGACTAAAATGGCTTTCATAACATAACATATATAATAACATATATTTTAATGCTTTTTAATATTATTTTTTTTTATTAGAAGCCTTCACCTTTTAGTCTTTCTGTCCTTAGTGTTATTTAATTACACTTATGTTCTGGTTGTGATTCAGGAGGAAGACCGCGCCGTTCCCCGCTCCCATCAGAGAGCGCTCGCCGGTGCGCAGAGAGGTGGCCCGCTCCCCCCACAGTCGCTCCGGCTCCAGCGTCAGCAGCCGGGGATACTCACCAGACCGAGCCAAGAACCTGCCATTCCCTGTAGCGCAAAGCAAGAGTATGTTTATACGTCTATTACTGCAACTATCGCTTCTTAGAGTGACCCTGAAGGTGGTGTGGTTTCAAAAAGTCTGCTATATCTAGTTCTTTTTTTATATTATCTTGCATATTATTTCATTGAACTATTACTGCTCTTAGTGTCCCTGAAGGTTTACTGCCTAACTTTAGATTTGAATCATTTAAACTTTATTTTAAAGGAGAGATATTATGCTTTTATCAGGTACTTTCGTGTTAAACTATAAAAAGTTTATATTCATTTTACATTTTATGCATTTTAAATTTTATTTTTTATTATTTTAAAACGAAATATTGATCTAAAACAGCTTGATAACAGAAACAGATCCATTGACTTCCAGTTGAAAACATCAGAACTAATAAGTCTCGCCTCTTCATAATGACATTTTGCCAAAACAAGCAGCGCATCGTCTTTTACATGTTTTTAGTTTTTAAAAGTGGCTACATAGCATTTTAGATTCCCCCATGTGTCACTCGCAGTTTTAAGCACTAAGTACAGGAAAGTGGGTGGGCGTAGGGGGTAGGTGAAAACAAGACTCGAGCCACAGTTGCAGGACCATACAAGAATACTCAAACATCCATGAATCTATCAATTGTAAAAGCTCATCAAGTTGATTTAGCATAATATGTCTCCTTTAATCTACAAAATGAGCAAAAAGACATTTATTTCGTCATCGAACATAACCATTCTCTTAATTATTTATTATTTTGCATGAATAAAATCTCATGGCTGACAGTCTTACTCATTGACTTTTCAGGTATGGACTCTACAGAAGGACATGCAGGTCTTTCTGAATACCTTTGGGGGGCGCTGTATTCCCAACAGAGTGGACATGAAACTTTGGGTCGGTACATTGAACAATTAACTACCTAAACCTGGGTGAAAGCAGCTTAATCTGTTCCTTCGTTTTGTACCTTAGTGAAATAGTATTGCTTTAAAAAACCTATTTGTTTTCAATTTTTATTTCACCCAGGTCCAAAGTTTGCTCTACCCATTTCCCACTTGTGCCTGATAGTGTCCCTTTGTTGGGCTTAACCTTTACAGTAGTTTCTGTTTTGCATCACTAAACAGATTACAGGCAATTTTCCATGTCCATGTGTTGTAGTTGCATAGATAGAACGTCTGTCTGTTTGTAGTTTTAGTAGGTTTGTAGGTTTTCCTTTACGTTGGCTTCCATCTCCAGGGCTGAAAACTATTTCTAGATGTTCATTGACAAGACTATGGCCATTTAAATCTACTAATTAGGGCTGCAACTAACGATTATTTGGCATATTGATTCATTTTTAGACTGCAAAAAGCCTGTGAATATGAGATTATTGCTAAATTGGACACAGATACAGCTTGAACAATGTCTCTTGAGGCTACACTGATGAGTACAAAGCAGGTTTTTCATCAAAAACACTAAATTCACTGTGTCTTTTTGGTGTAATTCTTGCTCTGTCTCAGTCATAAAACCTCTTTTCTCTGCACGTGGCATGTTTTGGAGTATGTGAAAAGTCCAGATTATTATTATATTAACAATTATTTGAATACAAATTATTGTAATTTCAGTCTTCTCTAAAATGTTAAAGCTCCTGGATGTGTATAAAGTGAGTAGGCCCTCTAAATCTAATTGCATTATGTGATAGTGGAACATAAATCACAAGTAGATGTACAAAATTGTACTTGAAATACAAGAAGCTAGGCTGAAAAACTAAAAAAAGAATGACATTACTTTTGTCATTCAATAGAAAGGCGTTCTCCTTTTGCCACAGATAATCTATTAAACATACCATATTGTAAGCTCATAATCCTTAAACTTAACCTTTACACAGTCCTGGTAACCTGAGGCGGTCACAGAGCGTCTCTAAGCCGACCGGCAGCCGACCGGCCGTCTCACAAGCGGCTGCCACTTTGTCAAGCTTCATAAAGATGCCACTTGGTCGTGTAGAGCTGAGGGGGGCGAGGTGTAGGGTGTCTGATGGATATTCCTCAAGTCAAATTGTTCAAATTGTGGCGTTTTTCTTCTGGGCCCCTGCGCTCACAGATCATTTGTTCCTAGACAGTGAGTCTGCTGAATGCAATGCTTTAGATTCCTTTTGGGGAAAGTTGAATGCAAGAAACGTCTCTATTGTCGATGTCATGACAACAATTTTTAGAAGGAAACATAATTGTACGAACATTCATGATTTTTGACGTCATGACCAATTATAAAATCCTTAAATTACTTTCATTCAAATGAATAAACTAATACATTGAGCTTCAACTAAAGATTATTTTATTCAATTAGTTAACTAGTCAAACTATAATTTCTTTTGTACGTTGAGACTTTTTACCGTACATTTAACCAAATAAAGCTTGAAGTATGTTTCATGATGAAGAAAATGTAATCTGACATAAACATCCAGATAACAATAATTTAATTAAAACAACTTTTTTCTTCTTTTTCTTCTAAAATTGTCAAGGACATTATTTTTTGTAGATACAATTATATTTGACCTGAAAAAACACAATAAAGGACTCTCCAACTAATCATTACATCCCAATAGTTCCAATGAAACTCTTAGGAGAGGTTAGCCACTGGAGATGGGGCAGGGGCTCTGGACTGTGTGGGTCATTCTAGCTTTAGGTTCCTGTCTGGATTGTGGAACCAATCAACACTTTTCCTTATACCTTTCAACCAAGCACCTTGACTTCAATCTCCTCCTTCCTGCATTCCCTATAATAATGATTTTAATATCTTATAAAATGCAATCATACTGTACTTTTCTTTATCTCGTCAGACAAAATTCCTGGGCTCTCGAGAGAAGGTTCACCACGCAGTGCATCTCCAACCAAGGTGAGACTAAAGTATTAATGCCACGCCTCCATTTATAGAATTCATGTTTTTGAGAATCTTAAATAAATGTTAAAAAGACCAGACTTTTAACCACGCTCATTTCAATAAATAAACAACACATTTAATAGAAATTGAAGTGACACTCTGTCCCTCTAAAGTTTGTAGAGCTATTGATTTTTCTAACTGTAAATTTAAACTCTGTTGGTCACCAGTGGTGGAAAGTAATCAAGTACAAACGTAAAAGTACTGTTCTTAATTAAAGATTTAGGTGTTTGTACTTTACTTCAGTAGATTTTACAGTGGATATGTTTCACTTTTACTTCACTACACTTTTGTGTACTTTCTACTCTACAATTATGAACTTGACGGAGAAGTAAGAAGTACTTTCTGTGTGGTTTGAGGGTCATTTTGTAGTAGATTCATAGTGACATTCTGCCTATTTTCTTTGATCTCCATCTTTGAGAAAACAGAAATATACATAATATATAAAGTTTAAAAACAAAGAAATTGGTTGACTAAAAAAATCAGTACAATTCTTTATCAAGATCACCGCATTTACTCTTTAAAAGTTATTAAACATATGTGCCGAATACTTTTTACTCTAAAAGTAGCATTTTATACATGTACGGTACTTAAATACTTTCACTTAAGCAAATTTACGCAATGCTTGAACAGATGTACAGTTTTTTGTTTCTATATCTGTTTACTCGAGTAACAAAACTGAGTGCCTCTTCTACTACTGGTCACTGTACAGTCGAAATCATCTGGAACTTCTTAGGGCCCATCCTTTTAATAAGCGTTTAGTTGCATTGAAGTATGTTAATGGCTTTTAAAGTGGCACTCATGCAGAACTTGAAAGCCATGTAGCCCGTGCTTTGTTTACCTGTGGTGTAAGCAGACTTCAATCACTGGAACATGTAGTGAAGTCTAAGCAGATCGAATGTCGACAAAGTTGTCCCCTCAAAGCGCTCTTTTAGAAACGTATAGGCATCTGCCACCTGTCATGCAGCCCAGGCCCTTGTTGCACTGATATGATCTCTGTGTCTGTACCAAGCAGTGGAAACGGCATCAGATGTGATTAGATGCAGTCGGTGGAGCCGTGACCACCCAGGAGAGAGGAGGGTCTGTAACCCAAGTCCAAACTTTATCATTCGATCTTACCCACAAACCTCAGCCTCTCCAGGGATCCTGTCAGCATGGGTTTTGGTCAGTTTGGCCCAATCAATGCACACTCATTTCTTTCTCGGTCCAAAGTGTGTACTTTGCTAACTGTCAGTACAGAGCCTTCAAGATGCAGCAAGTGGCTTAGAGAAATAAACTGCGACTGGAAATAAAATAAAAGAGCAATCTTGCAATCTCCCCAATTTGTAACATGAATATGATAAAGAAACAGAGGTTGAAAATTAATTTTAAAGTGTATATAGTATGGTGTTCATTAAAGGAGACATATTATGCTTTTTTTTTGGTGCTTAGTATTGAACTATAACATAATTAAATCATGATTTTACTTTTTTTTTAAAATGTAATTGTAAACAGCAAGTTTGATATATAACAGCTTGGTTATAGAAGCAGGTCCATTGACTTCCTGTTCAAAAATGCAGAATTAATAAGCCCCGCCTTTTCATTGTGACATTTCACTGTAACAAACAGCAGATGTCATTTGTATTTTTGTATTTTTGAAAAGTGGCTACATGACATTTTAGAATCCTACGTGTCATTCTGAGTCTTCATTTTTCAAAGAATCACAACAAAGTATATAGGGTTTTGGGTGGGGATAGGGGGTAGGTGAAAACAGGAATATTCTGAACATTTGAGACAATACATAACTCAAATATGCATGAATCAATCAAAACACAGCTTTGAGTGAACTAATGATGAGGATTCACTGTTGTAACAAAGTCAAAAGCTCATTAAAGTTCATTTTTCATAATATGTCCCCTTTAATGTCTGTTATCTTATTAGTATTTTTATTTTACAAGAACAATGTAGTTAGACAGATACAAGCTAGCTACGGTGCAGTGCATATGTTTGATGCAAGTGGTCATTTTTTTCCCCGTTCCTGTCCCTGGTTTATGACATTTTCTGTCACAAACCACAGATCCAATCTAAATCTAGCAGTGCATTTCTCAAACAGCAATATCCTGAAGCAGTGCAGTGCAAATCAAAGGTTGTGTTGAAGGATTCAGACCTGCCCCACCCCTGTGCTCGCTGCTGTCAAGTATTTAATGTATCCTGTGTGGTATTGTGCTGCTTTGGTCTGGGGTCTGATCCTATAACCTTTGTGGAGATAAAGAGGTGCCCTCCCCTCTGCTGCCCGCTGAGGTGGCGCTGATCAAACAGACGCACAGGATTGGAGCTGACCTGCAGGAGAAGAGGCCAGGGTGGCAGTTTCTCTAAAGGTCAAAATAAGGCCTTGTCTCTGGGCTGAGGTTGTTGTTTGTTTTGAGTTGTGATGTGTGTTTATGGGGATAACATGCACTAAACTCCGTGGTTCTCCGACTAAAGCAAACTAGAGCTGCACAATTAGTCAAAATCGAATCGAAATTGCAATTTTAATTAACCTAAATACAGGGTGATTAGAGAAGTGAAGTGAGAAGTGATTATATGAATTTTGGCAAAAAATAAGACCTTGAAATGCATTAAAAAGCATTAACTTCAAACAGGCATTAATGCTAAAAAAAACATTTGAAAAAAAGATGTATCCATCAGAATAATAACTATAAACGTAATAAACATGAGCGCAATATCAGCCAACCAGAAGTGCGTGTTCATGACTATTTTTTTTTATATTCCAATTTATTTCGAATCCCAGATGTACTGGATTTATTGAATCTATATGTTAATC
>CM033619.1:14344306-14350560 GCA_019453435.1 Rhinogobius similis
AGCCCTCTCCTTAACCAATTTACATGTTCTAAACCTAATCCTAATCCTTGCTGATAAATACAATGTCAAAAATAAATATTTTCTAGCATAGCCACCAATGCAGAGTGGTCTCCAACATATACAACCATAACCTTTAGCATGTCAAACTTCAGCAAACAGTTAAATTAATAATCTGTAAAGTCAGTGTAGCCCAGTCTAAAAAATGGCATTTTAAACTGACCATGACTAAAATATAAATAAGGCCATATGAATAAATAACAATAAATAGGACAGTATGTATAAGTAATGTGTTAAAACATACAAAAAATGACACATAAAATATAGTATAAATAGTTAAAAATGTTATAAGCAAACATAGTGTTTTTGTCCATTTTATTTGATAAAGTTCATTTGTTTTGGAACAAGTTTGTTAAAAGTGTACGTGAACACAATGTGGTCTGTGTACGACCTAACTTTAGTTCATGTCAATCTTTTGTTTTCTGTATTTTCATTGGATGATGTACTTTTGAGATCCAATCAGTGAGCAGTGGGCGTGAGCTAACATCAAACATGCGTGAAACACCTAGCTCCTGTCGGGACTTGGCTGTAAGCAGTGAAGAGAGGCAGACGTATAAAGCTACTAGTCCGGTAAAATAGTCACAAATAGCGTGGATGCAGAGTCTACTGGTCTTGTGTGGGACTGTTATTACCTGGTGTTATGTGAGTATCGGATGTATTTTATTTTGGGTCAAAACGGCATGTTTTGTCAAATAAAGTTGAATGCTAAACGTGAATTAGCGACTTAGCATGCTAGTGCTAATGCTAACCTCGTGTTACATTCTGTATGCAAAGTATAGAGGTTTTATTTGAGTAAAGAAGCTAAAGAGACTTTGTAATGCACAGCGGACCATGGCCACTCTCTTTGGACCCTGCTGTGGATACTGGTTGTCTCCTGCCACCGTGTATTCTGCTCCTGGAAGCCCAGATCCTGAGCTGGCAGCGTAGTCCGCCCTTGAACAAGCTCATGGACATGAACGCACCGCCTGCTCAGCCTTGTCACCGCCCCATTGATTGAGGTGTTGTGAGTACCATTCTAAAAACCGTGCACGTGTTTTCTTTTACTTTATTTCTGGCTTGCTCAGCAAGTGAAGCGGCCACCATTAGGTTTTAAAGGCCCCCACGCACCCAAGCAACATCAGGCCTGCAACGAGTTAAAACTGAACAGAACTATTGGATAAAACAAAATTTTGGTTATAAATTGAACAGGGAGAAACCATAGGGTAATACTTTTGTTTACTGTGTATTGGACGCTTATGCACATTTGAATTTCGACCGTTGTATTGTTTTATTTATTTGAATATTATTTTATTGACTAAATTACATTTTTTTTGCATTTAAAAGTGTTGTGTTGTGTATATTAATTTGGTTGGTATAATCAGAGTTTAAAAGCTAAATTAATTTATTCTTAGTAGGTTAAAAACAAGTAATTTACAATATTCCTGCTAAGTGGAGGCACCGTCAAAACTTTATTAGAAACTCAAGGATTAGGTTTTTATTTTTTATATGTATCTCCTGTTTACCCAAGTTTAAAATTCAAAGTAAAGGGACCCAGGGCCCCACCCATAGTACTACCACCACATTGACACAGAGTTAATACATTAGCTACAGGGGATGGGTGTTACACAAATTGGAGGCACCGCTGGGATACATTGTGTTTTTTTTTTAGACTCTGTATTGTAACCGTATAATCCCTGTAACCTCAGAACGTACTTTAGTTCTGTGAAACGAGCACTTGGTTTTTTACCCCAAACTTGGTTATCCTGGTAAAAAAAACAAAAATGGCTACCAAAAGTAACCTTAGTCTACCTAACATAAACAACTGGTGCAGAGGTGAAGGTGTAGACGTAGCACATGCCGTCATGGTATCGGGCATATCTGAAGATGAGCAGATTGAAGCTGTAGAGTCAATGCTTGAAACTATTAAAGTTTTAGGTAAAGTTAGAGTGCGAGGCAAAATGTTTGACCCTGAAAGCAAAACGCTCACCATGCTCTGTGAATGCCGAGAAGCAATTGACTCCTCCCAAATCCCCCCTGAAGTGGCCCCAAATGAAGAAGGCATTCGCTGGAAGATAGTCATTGCTGAACAGGAAAACAATACTGACCTTTTCTCAGAGAAGTTGGACAAATTTCTGCAAGAGGAAGGAAAGTCACTGGTGGATGTTCAAAGACTGTACAGTCCTGGTTTTTCTTGGAACCAAAATCCAGAGTCGATCATTCGTGCAGTAAGTGATGTTTTGCAACCAACTAAGTCAAATGACAGCAGCTCATACAGGCGTTTAAGAACTTTCTCTGGAGTCAGCCCCACTCCACCGGGAGAGGACAGCTTGGATAACTGGTTGGAACAAGCCAAGTTCATGAGTGAGGAGTATGAGTATTCAGACAAAGAGAAACGACGACGGATCGTTGAAAGTCTTAAAGGACCTGCTTTGGAAATCATTCAAGCAGTACGCATGTCCAACACCGAAGCAACTCATATGGAGTACATACAGGCACTTGAAAGTACATTCGGAACCTCAGAGTCAGGCGAAGAACTGTATCTCAAATTCAGAACTCTTCACCAAAGACAAGGTGAGTCTTTGTCGGACTTTCTACTCAGACTAGAAAGAACTCTGAACAAGGTCGTTCAAAGAGGAGGACTACCAGTCAGTGACACACACAGGGCTAGACTAGAGCAACTCATTAAAGGTGCAACTGAGTCAGATATCATGCTTCTTCAGTTGAACTTAAGAGACAAAAGAAGTAACCCCCCGCCATTCCTGAATCTTCTCAAAGAGATTCGTGAAGAGGAAGAGCGGGAAGCAGCCCGACACAAGTTCAAGAAACCCATCCGTCAGTTTGTGCGCTCTGTTCAAACTACTGGAACAGAATCAGATAATAGTCAGCCAACTGACCTTCAAACTGAAGTTATAGAGCTCAAAGCCAAGTTGAATACACTAAACAAGCAGTCCACTGAACAGAAAAAAGGGTCCAAAGAGAAAAAGGGCAAACAAGACGAATGTGATGTAGTACAACAGTTAAGGCAAGAGGTTAAAGCACTTCAAAGTCAAATAAGCGTAATGTCAGTTAAGTCAAAAACACAACCAAGAGAAACAAGTCACTATCTCAAGTACAAAACTGAGTACAGTCCAAAACACACTCAATCAAAGCCCAAGAGCGCGAAAGAGTCTGATTACTTTTGCTACAGGTGTGGAGAGAATGGACACATTGCCCCAAAATGCACAGCCCCAGAAAACTCTCAAAAAGTAATCCAAAAGCTCATACGCCAAGTGAGAGGCATTGCAGAAGGTCAAAAAGAGGGCACAAAAGAACAAGAGTGTATGGCCCTCGTGAATACAGCAAATGTTACCACCAAACATTCTGACATACCTGAAGGTCTGATCGGTCCATCCTCCATTTCACAAATCAAAGTCAATGACATCTCATGCCACGGTCTCATGGATTCTGGCTCCACAGTAACTATCATTTTTGAAGATTGGTACAAAGCTAACATTCCTAATGTTCCCATTCAGCCCATTTCCAGTCTTGCTATCTGGGGTTTGTCTGCTGAATCCTATCCCTACTGTGGTTACGTGGTAGTTGAGATGGAGTTTCCAGAGGATGTAGCAGGAGTGAAAGGTCCCATTATTGTCCTTGCTTTGATCTGTCCTGAGCCACCTCAAGGCCATGAAACCCCTATTGTTGTTGGCACAAATGCTTTTCTGTTTCGCAGACTTTTTCAGTTGTGCAAAGAAAAAGGTAGTGATGTTAAAGTTAGCTCCATGAGAATCCAGGCAGTATATGACCAAATACAAGCACAGCCACCGCAGTCAAGCAGTATAGACAAAACCATTGGTCAGGTAAAATGGCAAGGTCCTGGTCCACTTACCATAGCCCCTGGTGAGAAATTCTTTGCTACTTGTAAGGTAGAGCAGAAAACTACCCAACCTCAAGACATAGTCCTTTTCGAGGCCCCAGCCCTGTCACAGCTTCCCTCTGGTGTGTTAATTCAGCCAGGTGTTCTTCCAGAAAGTGATATTAATGAGAACAGTTTTACCGGCCTCGTGCATAATGAGTCAGGAGAAGCCCACCTGTATTCAGGTAGGGACCGTTATTGCCCGAAATGCATGCTGTAGATGTAGTCACAAATCCGCAGAACTCTAGACTCCCAAGTAAGTACTTTAGATCCCCAGCTATTTGATTTTGGTGATTCCCTGTTCCAGAAGAGTGGAAACATAGGTTAAGACAGAAGCTAGCTGAAAGACGCAATGTTTTTCGCTAGATGAGTGGGATGTAGGTCTGGCTAAAGATGTAGAGCACAAAATCAGGCTAAGTGACTCCACCCTTTAGAGAAAGATCCCGTCGTTTAGCCCCAGCTGACATAGACGATGTGAGGCGGCACTTACAGCAGTTGTTAGAGGCAGGTATTTTGAAAGAATCCCGCAGCCCCTACGCATCGCCAATCGTAGTTGTGCGCAAAAAGAATGGTTCAATCAGAATCTGCATTGACTACAGAACCCTGAACAGTCGTACCATACCCGACCAATACACAATCCCACGCATCGATGATGCGTTGGACTGTCTCACTGGCAGTAAATGGTTCTCAGTATTAGATCTCCTGGAGTGGTTATTATCAGATAGCCATGTCTGAGGAAGATAAGGAAAAAACTGCATTTATTTGTCCACTCGGATTCTACCAGTTTGAAAGGATGCCACAAGGTATAACTGGAGCCCCTGCAACCTTTCAGCGGCTCATGGAGAAAGCCGTTGGGGATATGCATCTCCTTCAAGTAATCGTGTACCTTGATGACATCATAGTTTTGGCAAAAACACACGAAGAACATTAGCAACGCCTGTTGAAAGTTTTTGATAGACTTGAGGAGTTCGGACTCAAAGTGTCCATTGACAAATGTCAGTTCTGTCAATCTCAGGTAAAATATGTGGGCCACATCGTGTCTGAAGCTGGCATTGCAACAGATCCAGAAAAAGTCGCTGTTGTTAAAAACTGGCCTGAGCCCACCGACCTCAAGACCCTCAGATCATTTCTCGGTTTCTGTGGATATTATCGCCGGTTCATTGCCAACTATTCCAGCATCGTACGTCCGTTGACCAGAGCTCACAAAGGCTATCCCTCGACTCAAAAACAAAACAAAAACAAAATCAAAGATCCAACCAAGTCTTACCTCAAGCCGCAGAGCCCTTCAAAGAAAGATGGGATGAGTCATGTCGCAAAGCTTTCAGAAAGATCATTGGCTGTTTGACGAATGCACCCGTATTAGCTTTTGCAGACCCCACTAGGCCTTATGTACTGCATGTAGATGCTAGCATGCACGGTTTGGGTGCTGTATTAAATCAAGAGTACCCTGACGGTCTCAAGCCCGTTGCATTCGCCAGATCGCAAGCTCAGTGAATCAGAACGTAACTATCCTGTCCACCAACTGGAATTTTTAGCCTTGAAATGGGCAGTCGTGGACAAATTTCATGACTACCTTTATGGTGCAAAATTCACTGTACGAACAGACAACAACCCCTTAACATATGTATTGACAACAGCAAAACTAAATGCTGTCGGGCATCGTTGGCTAGCAGCTTTGGCCGCGTACGAGTTCAACATCCAATATCGTCCAGGTCGCCACAACATTGACGACCTTTTGTCCCGACAGTGCGATGATAGGGACCAGTGGGCAGATGTTCCTCAATCAGCCATAAGCGATCTGCAAACGAATCCACAACTACTTCCAGTCAGATTAGTTGACCAACTAGGTATTCCACCTGCAGCTGTTCCCGAAGCTTATGCTTTTCCAATCAGCCTAACGGCTGTGACATTTGAACAGCTGACACGCAAAGAGCTCCAAATCGCTCAAGACTTGGATCCAGTCATTGGACCTGTCAAACAAGCCCTGCAATCCGGAAAACCATGTGTCCAGTCAAAACTTGATCCTCCTGATGTAGCTCTGCTGTGTCGTGAAAGCATCAAACTTGAAATAAAAAGATGGAATACTGTGCAGATCAAGAAAACACCAAATGGCACAGAGACCAAACAATTAGTCTTGCCAGACAGATACAGAACCAGTGTGATGAAATCGCTACATGATGAATGTGGACATCTGGGTGTTGAGAAAACTTCAGAGTTACTCAAAGATCGTTTCTATTGGCCCCGTATGAACTCTGATGTGGAACAATACGTCAAACGTGTGGGCGTTGTATCTCTAGAAAAACACTCCCACAACGTTCATCCC